>JAJOZX010003005.1:37500-180000 GCA_023014485.1 Bathynomus jamesi | reverse complement strand
TTCAATTCTTGAGTGAAATCTTATGACTGCTAAATTTTACATACAAGTTGAATGTCAGTTAGGCATTTGAACGAAACGTTTTTTTAACACTGAATTCGATGTGTAACAATAGCTTAACTTCTCGAGATTGATATATATATATATATATATATATATATATTATATATGAAAATTATTTCACGAAAGTAACACGTGTTTCCTTATAAATTTGTATGCTTCTCTTACAATTTTTATTTTTCAATTTAGTTTTATATTTTTTTAATTTTTTATTTTTCTTGACCTATATATCATTCAGGCCTTATCTATAAAATTGGTTGTAAACAATCCATTTGATCTTGTGTTGAAT
Organism: Bathynomus jamesi; assembly: GCA_023014485.1. NCBI lineage: Eukaryota > Metazoa > Arthropoda > Malacostraca > Isopoda > Cirolanidae > Bathynomus > Bathynomus jamesi. The sequence goes on along the minus strand of JAJOZX010003005.1, from coordinate 179,654 downwards.
TCGTTTAGAGGATTTGGACAAGAAGGGCAGAGTGCTAAAACGTGGGTAGTTTTCCCTTATAAATATGTATGCTCCTCTTACAATTTTTATTTTTCAATTTATTTATATATATATATATATATATTTGTGATATATATCATTCAGTCATTAACTATAAAATTTGATCTTGTGTTGAATTCGGGCAAAGTGCTAAAATTGATAGTTTTTCTTCCAGATTTGTATGCTCTTCCCACAATTTTTATTCTATATTTATTATATATATATACAGGGCTATTCAAAATGATTCATCCGATTTCAACTGAGAATACTTCCGTACCTATCAACCGTGCATCAACTGGGCATACACCACATGAAAGAGGAAATCTCCGAGTTTTACAAGATCACCGCGAGAGGGCTCCAAAGTCACGCCGCGGCCTAGCCTAGCAACAAACACTCAGTATGAAAATGGCGTCCGCACAGCAGAAGGCGTTTTGTGTGTTGCAGTTTTCGAGCTGTAAATTGGTCGCCGGATCTTACACCATGCGACTTCTTCCTTTGGGGGTACGTTAAGGATACTGTGTACGTGCCAGCGTTGCCCACATCTTTGGATGAGCTCCGAACTCGCATTGTTACTGCCGTAGAGTCAGTGACAACGGACATGCTGGAGCGAGTATGGGAGGAATTCGACTATCGTGTCGACGTTGCTCGTGTAACTAGGGGAAGTCACATAGAGCATTTTTGAGGTGAGAGACAACATTTGAACAGTTTTTCTTTTGGTTGATGTATCACAAATCACTCTGTATTTGTAACATTAAAAAATATTCTCATTTGAAATCAGGTGAATCACTTTAAATAGCCCTGTGTATATATATTATATATATATATATATATATATATATATATATATAATATGTATATATATATATATTTTTTGTAACCTCTATATGGTCTTGAACTCTTTATTTACTTCAGTGTTCCTGAGGATGTCATTAGACGAAAGCACTTGAGCACCATTCTGTGTTTCCTTTCCTTCGTAGTTTTATTCATCATATATATAATGCTAATAGCTCTGGCTGATGAATTTATGTTAACACAAGAAATAACAGAAAACAAAAGAAAAACAACTGCATACATTTGATGATCACAAACAACAGCAACCTAATAAATAATGTAGAGATATCCCCAACTATAATATCGGATCAAAACATTATTGAAATAACAACCAATATAAAAGCAATAAGAAAGGAAAGAACACGAACAACAGAAAGAAGCCAATTCGAAATTTTTAATTTTCAAACCAAAGGTATAAATTGGGAAGATGTTGCATCCAGCATGGAAGTAATAGATTGGAATTTCATCTTCGTGACATCATTGTGGAAGGAAAAAAGATACAGGGATCGAATATCATAGACATACCAATATTATCTTAAGGAAATGCCTAATTCTTAACTTAACTTAACTGAACCTAACCTAACTTACGTTTCTTTAGGATGAATTTCAAACTTAAACACATGAAATGAATGAATGATGCAAACCCACAAGAAAAAGAAGAAATGTTTCCAAGTCCTTTCGTGTATTCAGCAGTACACCTCGTTGGGGAATGGAGAAGGCGAGTGACGAAAATATATACATATGTACAACGGAACAGAGAAATAAAAAGAGATTAGAAGATAATTAACAAGCGTTGATTAAAGGCAAAGGTATTTTAACAAGATATTGTTAATTTTATACATTCCATATTCTATTCCTACTACTAATGGGAAAAATCCTTAGTTTAACTTTACTTATTCTAATTCTAGCAGCAACAGAGATGAGTTTTTCAGAAATTGCCGTCGCCATCCATCTCCTGGCTCATATTTGTGCCCGGAATCGTACAAAATCTGTTCTTCTAGTCGCCAGGGGCGAATGTCCGCAAAAAAGCCCCTCCCATTGAATAAGAAAAAGATACCCAAACTCAAGGTCCAGGTTTTTCGAGATGCCTATATCCTCTGCGTTTGGAAGATTGGAGGTCATAGACAGGTGGAAGGATGGATTGAGGAAGAATGTTCCAGAGCTCATCGGTTGATTAGTTGAAAGATTCAAAATATCAATATTCCGTAAGTTAGAGAGTAGGACAGAAAAAGAATGAGAATGTGTAGAAAGACTGGTACTGCGTGCGCTTCTTAAAGAAGGAGACATGCAGTTGGAGTGTTTAGAAGAGCAATGTCTGATATGATAGCGATAGTAAAGAGAGAGTGATGCAACATTGCGGCGAAGTGAGAGGTACTGAAAACAGTCAGTAAGAGGAGGGGAATTGATGAGACGAAAAACCTTTGATTCTACTCGGTCAAATACAGCTGTGTGGGTTGAACTATTCCACACATGAGAAGCGTACTCCATCCAAGGGTGGACATGAACCTTGTACAGAGACAGCAACTGAGTGGGGTGAAGAAACTGCGGAACCGGTACAACACACCTAACGTCTTAGAAACTGTTTTAGAAAGAGGGTATATGTGTTCTTTCCAGGTAAGATCACAAGAGAAGGAAACAATAAGAATGTTAGAAATGGAGAAACTGAGTTTTTGAAGCATTGAAAGTCACAAGGTTTTCTCTGACCCAATCTGAGATAGCAGAAAGATCAGAGGTCAGGTGTACCATAGCCTTCCTACGCGAAGCACGGAGTGACTGTTGGGTGGGACGCTTTATGAAACGGGTGGAGAAGTGAAGAGTGGAATCATCGACATAGGAGTGGATAGGACAGAGAGTGCGACTTAATAGATCATTGATCAATGAAAGTTAAAGAGTGGGTGACTGGACAGAATCTGAGGAACATCACTGTTAATAGCTTTAAGAGGAGAACAGTGGGCGTCTACATCCGCATCTATAGGTCGTCCAGAAAGGAAATTAGAGAGGAAGGCACAGATAGAAGGACTGAAACCAAAGGATAGCAGTTTCGAAATTAAAGATTTGTGCCAGACTCTATCAAAAGCTTTTGATATGTACTATATCGCAATAACAAAGGTTTCACCGAAATCCCAAAAAGGGGATGGCCAAGAGTTAGAGAGATATGCAAAAAGATCGCTAGTAGAGTTTCCCTTGTCGAACCCATACTGACAATCTGAAAGAAGACTGTAAGAAGAGAGGTGATTAAGAATTTTCCTATTAAGGATGGAATCAAAAACATTACAAAGGCAAGAAATCACAGCAAATGGAAGATAGTTAGAGGGTTGAGAGCGGTCACCCTTCATTCGGACATGCTGAATGAAAGCGAAATTCCAGCAGGAAGGAATAGTATCAGATGAAAGATAAAGACGAAAGAGTTTGCCACAGCTAAGTGTCTTTAGGCAAGAATTTGTTTTTGAACACAGTAAAGCACAATGAGGCGATTGTGGTTGTTTCAGACATAATTATTAGGGTGGAGCGAAAAATACTTTTTTTCTAGTATGAAGTTCTAATAGTGATTAAACGTTGCATTTAGTGGACGAAATATGCCTGCCAAAATATGAGTTCATTTGTTTAAAATTTTCAGCTGCCACCAGGGGGCTAAAGTTAACACAATTTTGTGTAAAAAGGAAAAAAATGCTTCTATTTTAGGTTTGTCAAACTATTATAAAATTTTATCTTAGAATTATCTAATAGATTGATTAAGATTCTTAAATGATAGGAATTCGTTTTGTAAAAATGCCTTTTCATATGCTTAATATCTTCAGCTGCCACAAGAGAGCTGAAGTTAACACAATTTAGAGTAACTGAGTCATGTTGAGACTACACTGAATGTTGTGGGGGAGGTTTTGGGGAGGGTTGTGGGGGAGGGTTTTGGTGTGAAGGAATTTCTTTCTGTGAGTCATTAGAACAGTGTGTTAACACTTGTCTTCTTAGGTAGTAGGCCTAGTCGCTCAGTTGATCGGAGAGTTTTTTAATATGATCGGAATATTATAAAACTTTATTTTAAAGTGATTTATATATTGATTTTATTATAAAATGCTTGTTATAATGTATTTATAATTTTAGTTTATTTATATATATATTATATATTATATAATATATTATATATACTTATAAAATATATTATATATATTAATTATATAAGGTTTTGATGTTACAGGATATTTTGTGATTGTGAATTTTTCTTAAAATATTATGGCATCAAATACTAAATATAAACATTTCACTAGAGAACATATGAAGTGTGCCATATTTGAAGTACCTTGTGAGATGAGTGATATGCAACTACCAACTTATAACTGCATTATGAAAGATTACCTGTTCACAAAACATTTAGTGAAGGAGCAGATGAATAACAAGGAGCCTTCATTTTCTGAAATAGCAGAGGCAGTTTCCAAAAGGGTAGAAAATATTTGGAAGAAGGCCTCTTTGCCAATAGTTTCACATACACGCGTTTTACAGATGATGCGAGTGTACCATGATAAATACAGGTCCTTATTAAAGCCATACAAGTGACGCAAGGATCAGCCTAAGTACAAAAATCAGCTTGAAGAATTTGAAAACTCTTCAAAATGCACTTTGTTTGACATCTGCACCTGCAAATGTAAGGAGTTTAGGAGATGCTCATGTGAAAAGAGTAAGAAAGTCCCTCCAAAAGAGCAGGATTTTTTAAATGACCAACGAACACGCAGAATAATGGTGATAGGAAGCATTGACATAGCACACACAAGACGATTACAAGCAAGAGAACATCGAAAGGAAATGGAAAAAGCATGTCTGGAATCCTCACAAACAACTAGTGCTGCTATAACCAATACGTCCAACTTACAAATCGAAACAGAGACAAGTGAACTTCAACAACTAGAAGAGATATCTGAAGATAATGAGGAAGATACAACCTCGACTCAATATGTAATATCAGAACAACAGATGCGTGAGCCACTGCCTTCATTAGCAATTACTTGTGATAGATTTAAAATGTCGGACAGAGCTGGGGCTGCTATTGCTTCTGCAGTATTGGCAGATCTTAAAATTGTTACTCCCGAAGACAAAGGGAATATTATAGACAGAAGTAAGCTAAGACGTGAAAGACAAAAACAGATAGGAGAGCCAAAAACCATGCGGGGATTATACTTTGATGGCAGAAAGGATAAAACAATGACTCAAGTCCAGGAGAGTGATGGCTCTAACCACCAAAGAACCAAACGCGAAGAGCATATCAGCATAATATCTGAACCACACTCTCTGTACTTTGCACATGTGACACCTTCCAGTGGCAAAGCTAAATACATTTGCACAGCGCTAGTGAATTGCTTGAAAGAAAGGAATGTTGATATAGGGAACATCGTTGCAGTTGGCTGTGATTCGACAGTGGTTAACACTGGTAGTATTGGAGGCACAATAAGATTACTGGAAGAAGCCTTTAATAAGCCATTGCAGTGGCTGATATGCCTTTTACACCTTAATGAACTTCCATTGCGCCATCTGTTTCATCACTTGGGTGGTACCACTACTGGACCAAGAGCATTTTCAGGAGAAATTGGCCGAGCACTTTAAGACTGTGAAAAGCTTCCCATAGTTAACTTCAAACCCATTGAAATTCAAGAGGACATGTGTGAAGTTGATGTAGATGACATAAGTACTGACCAGAAATACCTTCTTGAAATTCACAAGGCTATATCAAGTAGAACATTCTCAAAGAGTCTTAGTCATAAGAGTCCAGGCAATATATCACATTCAGGTGGCTCACCACAGCAAACAGGACTCTGCGGTTATATGCAAGCACAGATAATCCTTCAGGCAATTTACAAGAATTAGCTACTTTCATTGTTAGGGTATACGCACCAATGTGGTTTCAGATAAAGCGTAAACCATTATGCCAATATGGTGCTAAACATATGTGGCATATGATTGGAAGAAGCCGGTATCTCCGTGAAGAGCTTAGGAGAGTACATGACTCAGTCATTCAGCGAAATGCATATTACGCAAATCAAGAAAACATTCTCATTGCAATGATAGCTGATGAAAGGGAGCATGTGCGTCAGTTGGGATTTAGGCGTATCATAAAAGCAAGGGCATGCATTCAAGAAACAGATGTTATCAGGTATTTTAAGGTGCCAGAAATAAATTTTTATGCCAAAGACTATACAGATCTCATTATGTGGCAAGATTTTCAGATAGCAGAACCACCGATAACCAAAGGAGTTTCTCTTGATGATATTGAATCATGCATCAAACATGGTACTACTCTTCATTCAGAATTATTTCAGTTTCCATTTCATACACAAGCCGTAGAGAGATGCGTCAAGCTCGTTACAGACGCTGCTGGATCAGTCTGCGGACCTACAAACAGAGACGGTTGGATTCGTGCTACATTAGAATCAAGGAAAAAACAGCCAAAATTTGACACAAAAGCAAATTACTAAATAGTCTTCAGCAAGAACCCTTTCTAGAGGGAGGCTGGTTGGGGAAAGCGTGGTAACTCCACTAAGGCACGAAATAACGTTTCTTAACTGTCTCAAGCCAGTATAAAGGAGGAGAGACATCCTAATTTATTACTGTTCCCTTTTTCAAGTAAATACAGAATCATACTTAATTGTCATTTTTAAGTTAACCTCAGCCCTCTTGTGGCAGCTGAAGATATTAAGCATATGAAAAGGCACTTTTACAAAACGAATTCTTATCATTTAAGAATCTTAATCAAACTATTAGATAATTCTAAGATAAAAGTTTATAATAGTTTGATAAACCTAAAATAGAAGCATTTTTTTCCTTTTTACACAAAATTGTGTTAACTTTAGCCCCCTGGTGGCAGCTGAAAATATTAAAAAATGAACTCATATTTTGGCAGGTATATATCGTCCACTAAATGCAACTTTTAATCACTATTAGAACTTCATACTAGAAACAGGTATTTGTCGCTCCACCCTAATAATTATGTCGGAGGAATAGCACTGGAATCGTTCAGGGTTGAGTTGGAAGCGAAAGTTCGAGTGAAGAGTTCAGCTTCGTGAAGAGAAGATATGGCAACCGAGCCAGATTGGAAGAGGGGAGGAGAGGAAGAACATGTAAAGTTGTTGGAGAGATTCTTAACTAGATGCCAGAAACAGCCAGAAGACTTACAATTGTATAGATTTTCACAATTTTGTCGCATGAAAGAAGTTTTGGTGACTAGAAGAACAGATTTTGCACGATTCTTGGCACAAATATGAGCCAGGAGATGGATGGTGACGGCAATTTCTGAAAAACTCATCTCTGTTGCTGCTAGCATTAGAATAAGTAAAGTTAGACTAAGGTTTTTTCCCTTTAGTAGCAGTAGGAATAGAATATGGAATGTATAAAATTAACAATATCTTGTTAAAATGTCTTTCGCTTTTAATCAATGCTTGTTAACCATGCGCTAATCTCTTTACTGCTCTGTTCCGTTGTACATATTTTCGTCACTCGCCTTCTCCATTCCCAAACGAGGTGTACTGCTGAATACACGAAAGGAGTTGGAAAATTTCTTCTTTTTCTTGTGGGTTTGCATCATTTATTAATTTCATGTGTTTGTGAAATTCACCCTAAACAAATGTAAGTTAGGTTAGGTTCAGTTAAGTTATGTTAAGAATTAGGCATTTCCTTAAGATAATATTGGTATGTCTATGATATTCGATCCCTGTATCTTTTTTCCTTCCACAATGATCTCACGAAGATGGAATTCCAATCTATTACTTCCATGCTGGATGCGACATCTTCCCAGTTTATACCTTTGGTGTGAAAATTAAAAATTTCGAATTTGCTTCTTTCTGTTGTTCGTGTTCTTTCCTTTCTTGTTGCTTTTATATTGGTTGTTATTTCAATAATGTTTTGATCCGATATTATAGTTGGGGATTTCTCTACATTATCTATTAGGTTGCTGTTGTTTGTCATCATCAAATCTATGCAGTTGGATTTTTTTGTTTTCTGTTATTTCTTGTGTTAACATAAATTCATCAGCCAGAGGTATTAGCAATATATGTATATATATATATATATATATATATATATATATATATATATATATATATATATATATATATATGAATCTGGCGAAGTTACGCTAATGTTACACATCGAATTCAGTGTTAAAAAAACGTTTCGTTCAAATGCCTAACTTACATACAACTTGTATGTAAAATTTAGCAGTGATAGGATTTCACTCAAGAATTGAAAACTATAAAAGTGGGATTTGTAAGTGAAGCCCTACTCTCTCCTTCACCAGCTCAATACTCCTCTAAAGAAACTTAACTCCTTTCATTTGACAATAAAGTTACCAGAGTAAGATTTCATTTCTACGTCCTATCCTTTAAAAGAAAACATTAATAAATAGGACTGAAAACCTTAAGACTCACAGAGTGAAGAGCTTTCAGCTAACAGAGCTCGAAAGAGGAAGAACTATCAAACCTCAAATAAGTAATTGGTTTTAATACATAACAAAAAGCAAATTTAAAGTTAATTAAACATTATGTAAGCTTAAGTTTTAAACTAACTTAATATCAATTTTGAAGAAAACTTACGCTTATGTTTAACAATGAACAGAGAAGTGCGTAAAACCTTGAAATCGTAGTATCAAAATTATTATGAGCTCTTTGTAAGTTTAACCCTTAAACTCTACCCTGGGTACTATTGTGCTCCAGTACCCCTGGAATTCCTAGCGTAACTTTTATAATGGGTTATCTCGCGCTTATTCTTTCTCTCAGAAATTAACAGGTGGTAAGATATTAATAAATTCAATCATTTGAATTATCTGTCCTAAGCTCCGCCCCCTGTATGATCGGTCACGTGACTCCTGCTACTACCTGGGCATATCTCTACCCTTGCGTGCTCAGTTGACCTCTGCATGCCCTGCATCTCAGACGTGTATTTGAAGAAATCTTACGTAGACGAAAAATAGTGATGGCTACCTTAATATTGCGTGTTCGACGTTTATGAAGCGGTATTCGGTAAAGTGTGAAGATGTGGTGAACACTGAAAGAATCCCTATTCTACCCTCATTTGATACTTTGAAGGCTACATTGAACTGTGCGAAGGAACAAGAGGTACAAATACTCTACGGCTATTCTCGCGAGAGCATTGCAGGATTTCGTGGTACAAACGATGTAATGGACTATGTGGTAGGACTAAACTGTATAAAAGCCGACAGATACCGTGAAGTGGAAAAAACAACACGTGCATAAGAGAAGCAACGGATATGGTTAGTGAGTCGTGTTGTTGAGTGGGTGTGACAAGCAGTATTATGTCATGTTGCATCATACCGAGTTCTCGTCCCCTGCGGTTGAGAATGTAAACCTTGTTATAATGGAGAATCTGAAGTATTTTTAGCACTACATTAATATATATAATGACGAGGTTTGTAGTGAGGTTGTGGCTAAGGGATTGCGAGAGTTTTTAATAGGATTTAGAGACGAGTATCATTGAAATTTGGGACAGTATAAAGCTTTCGCTTAGATAACTATAAAAACCATTCCAAAATTGAAAATCCTTCGCTGGAAGTTTAATTTTACTTCTGGTTATGACACCATGATAATGCTGTCCTGTGAGGGTAGTTTTCCTCCTGTTTTTATATTTGATTAAATTAGGCAGTATTTATGTACTAATTTCTTATCTTGGTGGTACGGTGAATTATTATTATTACACAAATTTGTGGTCATTTGCTCCTATTTTTCAAGTTTAAGTAACAGGAATTTAGAACAGTCGTGAATTATCAACATAATAAAAATATTGATATGCATAAAGATATTCCCGAAAGCAAATTTAATACTTTAAGTACAAAAGAATTATAGGAAATATGACTTAATGAAAGTACATAGATTGACATGCCTTCAGTTTCTCTTGTGTACATTCTTAAATTCTTATGACACGCATCGAGATTAGTTGATCAAATAACCAGTCTTATTACCATGTTTCTTTTTTCCTACTGAGTCATCTCAGCAGTAAAAGTTTTGGTGGAAAATTTGTTTTCTTTGTGGGACGAGAATCGTTATATATATATATATATATATATATAATATATATATATATATATATATTATATATATATTAAACAGTCCAATTACGCCTTCTATTCGTATTGTAAACTGAACTTCATAATGTTTTGTAGTAATGTCTAATTAAAAATTAGAATGTTTGTTTATATTAAAATTATATTTAATTAGAATGTTTTGGTTATAAGAAATTAATAGAGATAATGATGTTTAACAAATGTAATTACGAAAATTATGGTTTGTTGATATAAAAAATTATAAAATAGGAGTTGGCAACGCCTGAACAGAGGCTAAAAGGCTCGGTAGAAATGCCCTTTAGTCATCGGCCCGCCTTGCGTTAACGAGGGTGTCATTTCGTTTTAGAATGTAATTGTGAATTTAAACTATTTTTTCTCTCTCTCTCCGACTTAAGTATTATAATTAAATCCCCCCTCTTATTACCCCGTTTAACTAAGTCTGTTTCGGAAATAATAAAGTAGTAAAAAGTGTAATGAAGATTATAATTAACCCCAGTCTCCCTTTGCATTGTCTAACGGTTTTTGACTCGGCGGCTACCATATTTTTATACAGAATTCATCAGTGTAATAAAATGGTTGACCACCAATAAACTCTTACTAAATACCAGTACAACAAATTTCATGATTTTACTAACAAAAGAAATGTATATCCTGATTAACTTAATGCTAATGAAATCGCTATAGAGGAGGTGAATACCGCAAAACGCCCCTCCCCCAAATAGAAAGAGAAGAAGAGAGTCAAAATAAAGGTGGAGAGTTATCATCAAAAGCTTTCTCCTCCGGAACACTGGAAAGGAGGACCTTTCTTCTCTCTTTGGTGCTGGGAAAAGAAGGTGGTACCCCTTCGTAGTGCAGGTTTTTCGTTTGTTGAGGAGAGTGACTTCCTCCTTTTGTAATTTTTTTTAACCCTCATTATTTACCTTTTCACATTTTCTCTTCATTTCATCCAAGGCCTTCATTCTTCATTCCATCATTTTCGATCATTCTCAGTTTTATGTAATTTAATTTTTTGATTTCACTGATGAATTTGTCTTAACCCATCAAACACTTTGTTATGCCCAATTTCGATATATATATATATATATACATATATATATACGTGAATGTGTGATGTCAATTTAACCGAAGCTAGGGCATCTGCTCTATATAAAATTTAAACAAACCTCCAGGAACATAGAGTGGAACCAACAGAGAGTGGATGTCCATTACAACAAAAAAAGGTGTTATTGTTACAATTTTTTATAAAACTCTTACTGCAAGAGGTTTAATTGTATTGCTTAAAACATCAGATGCGTTATTTAGAAGAGGGTATTTTTTCTTTTTTAATCATGAAAGACGCTAAGCCTAAAATACGTGAACTAATGATCTAGATTTAGTGGGAGAGAGAGAGGTCCCCATTCCTGAGAGTGTGTGTGTGTGTGTGTGTGTGTGTCTGTGTGCCGTCCTTAGTTCGTAGTTTATCGAGAATTAATTTTATCTGAACCATGAATTTTCGTGTCTTACATTAAAAAGAGAATTACAAAATTAATTAATACTTCGTTTCCCCATAACAATACTACTACTACTACTACTACTAATAATAATAATAATGATAAAAAAGAGACGATGTAAAGGAATAACACTCAAACACAGAGTTACAAATTGGGGGCAACCACAACCTGCAATCCGATACCTCTATGGTTTTGGAATGCCTCGGGCTATTCACGTGCGTGTAAATTAATTCGAGACAAAAGTAAATGAATGTAATTTATTTAGTAATTATTATTATTATAAATAACATAAATTTGCAAAAAGTTTAAAAAATTACTAATTAGAACTGAGAGAAATTTTAATAGGGGTAATTGAAGTGCAAACATTAAGATTGAAAATCTTTTGTACAAGTAAAGAGTTTCACTTTCAGATTGATTGCTTGCTTGCATGCCTTCGTGCTTCTTCTGCAATAAATAACTCGGCATTGTTTGCGTGCTTGCTTCTCTGTTTTCGTGGTTCCTCTTCTTTGCATCAACTTTGATTTCGCGCGCGGTTCAGTTTTCCTACTCATTCATCTCAACAGTAAAATTTGTAGTGAAAATTTGTTTTCTTTGTTGGGATGAGCATAAATAATATATATAAACAATCTAATCACGCCTTCTACTCATCTCGTAAATTGTACTTCATATTTTCTGCATATGATACAACGTTCTTTTTCTTGGAAAGATGTTAATTGTCAATCCTGTATATATATAATATATATATATCTATATATAATGTCTTCATTTTCGTACAATTTTTTTCTTTGGGTGAGCAATCAATAAGTATGATTGTAATTGCGAAGACAGACACGGATCATTATGAAAATTTCTCCCCCCACTGTCCTCCCTGAGGATCCTCCAAAACACTGTACCCTGTTGCGCGCTTGCGATTCTGATGATATATCATGAATCGGTGGTTAGTATCGCTGACAATAAATCCATCGGTTCCGGGTTCGAGACCCTGCGAAGGCAGCCGGCGCTCTGTAAACGTTCATCCTTCTGCATAATTGGTTGGTAGATAAATGGATACCCTGGGTGACCTAGTGGTTAAGAATATTTTAAAAGGTTTTCCTTATGCCATAGGAGTCGGGGTTACTGTAAGGTTTTCATTTTAATATTAATGTATAATTTAAAGAGTCTAGTGTGTTTCTTTTGGGGCTCCTTTTGCGTCTAAATAAATTCTTAAACTGATTTAAAATATATAGTGAGTTAATGGATCAGAGTACAATATAAAGAACTCTGTGTATTTCTTTTATTATCAATGTTGGTAATCGTTTAAATAATTAGTACTTTTGCCGAGCAAATTTAAGGAGAAAGTCGCCCGTACCTTTAATAAATAGGTAATTAAATTAAATGGTTTTGCAAAGAAAATCACCCTAATAAGGTACACCTGAACATAATTAAAATAAAAAACATTATTTGGCAACTCGTCTAAATAAAAATTAAAATAAATGGTGTAAGGTTGGAACTCACCCTAACAAGGTACACCTGAACATAATTAAATTAAAAACAATAACTGGTAACTCATCTCAATAAATAATTAAATTACATAGTGCTCTCTGGCAATCCCTCCATATATAAATAAGTGATATCTGGCAACTCAAAACCATCCATATAACAGCTGCTTGGCCCATGGACGCTCATAATGCGACGGCTCCGGTAGAATAAAGAACTCTCTCTCCTTCTTAGGTTAAGGCTTAGGTTACGTTTCCCTTTGGGGATGAGGACATCCCACCTTCTCTCCCAAAGACCCTCCTCCTTCTCCTTTCTCTCCCTCTCTTAGGTTAAGGTTACCCGTTTGGGGGAGGTCATCCTTCCTTCTCCCCCAAAGCTCCCTCCCCTTCCCCTTTGCACCATTGACTTGTTACATAACTCCTTCCCCCCTTTGCAGCATTGGTTTTTTGAATAACCCCTCCCCTTCAGTGCATAACCCCCTCTCACTTCATTGAATACCCCCCTCCCCTTGCAACCCCTTGTTGCATAACCCCTTGCAGCATCCCCTTGCAACAGTGATCAACATTGCATTGCAACATTCCTGCACTCGCCCATTTTGCGCCCATCCTACTGGTTGAGAAGCACTAAATTCTAGATGAACATAGTGATTTGTTGTACAAAATCAATCACTGTCAGATAATCCCAAATATTCTCACCGTATAATAATTAATATGTGCATTTAATGCGGATGTGAACTCGGAATTATTTGTATAATTGCGTAGCATGTGCGAGTCTGCTAAATTAAGTATAGGTGATGTAGAAGTACTAGGCGTAACTAGGGGTAATTTTACATTTGTTAGTGATATAATTGGTACCACCAGGTAGATTGATCATCGTTTCAATAGTAATAATCTAAAAGATCGAATTGTTAGTGTTCATATTCAGCATGGTTTCCTTCTTTCTGATCATATGCCGTTAGAAATATTAATTAATTTTACCAACTTATGTGAAACACGACATAACAAGAACTCAATAGGTAAGAATAATCGCGTCGATTGGTCTAATGTTCATATGCAACAAAGAATAGAATACGAAGACATAACAGGTCACCTCTTTGATAATTTAGAAATTTAATTTTGCATCTTGCCTGCTCAAATGAGTCTCACTCTAAACTCAGATAAGTATTATAATAATTTAGTATCCCTGTTAAGAGAAGCAGGAAGACCCCTGATTAAATCTTACAACTATCATAATAAGATTATTCCTGGATAGAATGATTTTATTGTCCCTCTGAAGAGAGAATCGAAAAACGCCTACGATTTATGGTGCCTTCATAGTAGACCCAGATTAGGACGTTATACATGAATATGTGCAGAAGCAGGAGTTAGTATAAGGCAGCCATAAGGCTATGTAAACAGGAAGAAGATTCTATTCGAGCATCAAGAGCTTGTGAAGCTCACTTGAATAATAATAACAACAAATTCTGAAAATTCTTTAAGAATGAAACGGGTTTCAAAAATGACCTCCCTCAGACAATCGATGGGGTGTCAGGGGATGATGAAATTGCAAGGCTGTGGAAAAACCACTACTCAAACAGTCTTAATAGTGTGAGTAGGAATAATCTTAAGATAGGCTGCAGCGAAACGCCTGTGGGAGGGACAAGGGAAAATACTATGATAATAGTTCCTGAAGTAAAGAGGTTAATTAAAGAGTTAAAGACTGGTTCTACGTCAGGGGAAGATGACCTGTCGAGTGAGCACTTAAAATATGCCAATGACGTGATGTGTCTACATATATCATTGCTCTTCTCAGCCATGCTTGGTCAAAGTTATATCCCTGCAGAGTTCATGAGGGTATATATATCTTGCCTTTTGTCAAAATTAAGTATGGGTACATTCTATCCAGCAATAATCACAGGCCTATTGTTGTCGCCTCCTGCTTCTCGAAACTACTAGAGAAACTCTTGATACACCGATTAAATGATTACTTATGGGAATCTAATCAGTTTGGTTTTAAAAGGTCCCACTCAATTGATCTGTGTATCTAGAGTATATATTGAAGGAAGGTATATTTAAATACACTGACAGTAATTCAACTATTTATAGCTGTTTCCTAGATATAAGTAAAGCATATGATTGAGTGAACCACAGTATTTTATTTAAAAACTAAAAGACAGGAAAGTTCCCATGTGCATATTAAATTTATTGAAATTTTGGTATTCTTGCCAATCTTTTACTGTTAGGTGGGGCGATGTACTATCCGAATGTTTTGGTTCCTCTTGCGGGGTGAGGCAAGGCCCCTTGCTCTTTCCTCTGCTGTTTAACGTGTATATTGATGGATTAATTGCTTCGCTTACTGAGGCAACAGTAGGATGTTGCATAGATAGCACAAGGGTAAATAACTTACTTTAGCCTATGATATGGTGTTAATAAGTCCTTCTGTTAAAGATCTGGATTGTCTGTTAAAAGTCTGTGAATTATATTCACAGACACATGATATTCTTTTTAATGTTACAAAAATTAAGGTTATGTAATTCCATCGAAAAAGCTCAATCAGCCAGCTGATATTAGTTTCAAAATGAGAGGTGAAACAATAGAGGACGTAGAAGAATTTAAGTATTTTGGTCAAAATATCACCAGCTCCTTGAGTGATGACTCAGATATAAGAAAACAATATCGAAGCCACTGTGGTAAAACGAATATGACTATAAGGAACTTTCCGTTCTGTACTAGTGAAGCTAAAGACTCTCTTTTGTATTTCTGCAGTAATATACATATACAGACAGGAACTCTGAGTGAATATTAAAAAAGGTTCTGGCAGAACCCTAAATTTCTATACAATAGATCTTTTAGACTACTACATAAATTACCCCAAGATGCTCAGCTTCGCAAATGTTTGCTATCCACAATGTCCTGAGCTTCCCGGAGGTAACAAGACGTACCCAATACCGTCTAATGCAGAAAAATAAAAAATCAACCAACCCCATTATCCAAGATATTCATCAGTCCCGCCATATATCTCCTAAGCTATGGCATTCATGGTATGAAAACGTCTGTCTGCAACTCAGTAGTGTCGTGGCAAAAACCTTGAGTGCAGAGCAATTGCGTAATGTTGCAAGAGTGTCACCCCACCCCCATTGGTGCAAGGCACCAGAACCCCCCCTTTAGTGCAAGGCACCCCCACACTCTTTGTTGCAAGGCACCCCAACCCCTTGTGTTGCAAGGGGGGAAGCCTCTTAAGTTGGATGGCCTCACCTCCAAATGGGGCAGAGGGAGGGAGAGAGAGAGAGAGAGAGAGGGAGAGAGAGAGAGAGAGAGAGAGGAGGAGAGGACCCAGAGGAGGAAGGGTCTTCGCTTGGCCAGAGCGAAGAGCATATAAGTCCTTCAGCCACCCCACCGCTCTCTTATAGGCCCCTAATCAGCCAGTTGGCTGAGTTGCCAGATTGCGCTATGTATTAAATTATTTCATATATTAATCAGCCAGTTGGCTGAGTTGCCAGTTTGCGCCATGTGTTTAATTATTCCATATATTAATCAGCCAGTTTGCTTAAAAGGCTGAGTTACCACATAACAATATTTATTTAATTAATCCTTATATTCTTTCGTCATCTGGCTTAGAAGGCTGAGTTGCCAGATAGCAATATCTGTTTAATTATTCCATATATTATTCAGCCATTTAACTTAGAAGGCTGAGTTGCCAGATTGCGCCATGTATTTAATTAATCCTTATATTCGTTCGTCATCTGGCTTAGAAGACCGATTTGACAAATAGCAATTTATTAACTATTCTGAAATCCGAAACCAAACAAATAAGATTGTGTACAAGGAATTAATAAAATACCAATTCATCATTCTGTTTATTTTAGCTGAATTAATGGATATACAATGGGGCATATATATGATCAAATAATAGAATGGAAAATATATATAATCATACAAAACGGTGCATTATCAAAATATTAGTACAGAAAAAATAGTTATATTAAATATATTGAAAATATACAAAACATAGTATCAAAATACTATTAGTACAGGAAAAAATACTTAGTTATATTAAGCAGAATCGTTATTTATTTAATTATTACTTATATGCATCTGACAGTTGGATTAGAAAGTTGAGTTGTCAGCTTCGTTGCTTATCTATTTCACAAATAGCAATTAATTAACTATTCTCAAATACGCTTTAGAAACCAAATGATATAATTGTGTACAAGGAATAAATAAAATACCAATACATCATTTTGTTTATTTTAGTTGAATTAATGGTTATACAACGGGACATATATATGGTCCAATAATAATAGAATGGAAAATATATTGAAAATATACAAAACATAGTATTATCAAAATATTAGTACAGGAAAAATAGTTATATTAAATATATTGAAAATATACAAAACATGGTATTATCAAAATATTAGTAGAGGAAAAAATACATAGTTATATTAAGGTGCAACATCTTGCAACATTGCAGTGAAACAACTTGCAATATTGCATTGAAACATCTTGCAACATTGTATTGCAACACTTGCAGCATTGCTGGGCGCCCACGGCATCAGTCCGTCCGGTTGCTGCCAAAAGTACAGGAAAAAGAAAAAACCATAGCCAGAAAAAATGGTAACCATGGTGATAGCCATGACCTAATGATGAATTCGGGTTTGAGACCTGTTGGTAACCATGGTGATAGCCACGGCCCAATGATCAGAAAAAAAAATTGGCTTCCAGACCCGGAGCGGGTGGTAACCATGGTGATAGCCATGGGTTGGTGTCTATCCATGTTGATAGCGAAGGGTTGGTAACGATAGCCACGGCCTAATGATCAGAAAAAGATTATATTTATATATATATATATATTTATATATATATATATATATATGAAAAATTATTTCACGAAAGTGACACGTGAAAAATATTTATGATGAATAAAACCACGAAGGGAAAAGAAACACAAAGGGGTGCTCAAGCGCTTTCGTCTAATGACATCCTCAGGATGTCATTAGACGAAAGCGCTTGAGCACCCCTTTGTGTTTCTTTTCCCTTCGTGGTTTTATTCATCATATATATATACACGGTGAACCAAAAGTAGGTGGACAGTAGGTTGAATACGGTTTGTGTTATATTATATTATAACTATGGTGTTCATTATAACTATGGTGTTTGTGTTTTATTATATTAAATATTATAACTAAATTTATTTAAATTTTATTTTGTATTATAGTATACAAAAAAATTAAATATGTATTCTCAAAATAAACTTTATCATTTACTGTCCACCTACATTTGGTTCACCCTATATATATATATATATATATATATATATATATGCTTTAAAAGAGAACACTACATAAATTTTATATTTTAGAAGTACAAGCATCAAATTTTATTTTCTATCTTCGTCCATTGTTTGCACAGGTGCGAACTGAAATGCGCCGGGGTTAAGTGTATATATATAAAAGCAAAAATCAAATTTGATAACTAAATTTGTATAATGGGCTCTTAAAATACTAAAAAAAAAATTTAACACCAATAAACAAAACTGATAAATAGACAGCAAAACCCTAAAATTCACTAATATTGTACATTAATATTTTACAATGATAGTCAAACGTTCAATACCGTACCAAAGGTGGCCTTAATACACTTAACCTCACGAAGAAAAAAGGAACGTGTATAAAAATGTAATCAGAATGGAAAAGTAGTTGAGATGGTACGTGGCGAAAGTTTTATCTTCAAGAGAACTCTACGTTTTTCATATCAAATAATGTTAACGTGTATTGGCCCAAACAAATTTATTCTTTCTTGATCATATAAACGATCATCACGAAATCATTTGAACAAAAGATGCGAGAAATTATAATGAGCCAAAGCCAGTCTGGATGGAGGACAATGAGTCTGAGACGTCACGAGGAGTGAAGCGCTAAAGTATTTCGCCCATTTTGTTATTATTATTAATTAATTAAAGTATATATCGACTTTTGTGAGAGTGAAAATAGGGTGAAAGGAATAAATTCGTTTTTAGATATGCGCAACAAATACATAGGTCCAGCCAAAAGACAATATATTTAAATTGTGTATATATATAATATATATAATATATATATATATATATATATATCATAAAAACAAAGTGACAGTTTTGAACGAATAATAATAATAATAAATACAAGATCTTGTTAAGTTTTATTAGAAACCTGTAATAATAATAATAATAATAATAATAATAATAATAATAAATACAGACCCCCAATTATTCAACTACATAAGTCTTCTTTAATTAATTAAAGGGGTTTATAACGAATATCCCATTTTCTATTAGAAACTTCTTGTTTTTATGCTGCACACACACAAACACACATATATATATATATATATATATATATATATATATATATATTCCATTGTTTGCGTATAAAGTTAGTTTTCAAAATATCTGTCTACACAACAGAAAACCTCTATTCATATATATATATATATATATATATATATATATATATATATATATATATATATATATATATATATATAAATTAGTGACCGTCCGCAGGGAACCAAAGATGATAAAGAGATAAAAATATAAATGTAAATTTAATAACAAACTTTAAAATATTTTGAAATATATTGTCTTTACTCTACAAAAAGGTCATAAAAACGAGATTCATGATTTATATATTGTCAATAATAATAATAATAACAAGTATCTGATTTATATTAATTATGATCTCAGTAAACCTAAAGCTTAAGGACAATAATTACAGAAAGGTTATCTCGCCATAACTCAAACCTCCAAAGGAAAAATAAATGAACTAGACAAATTGTTTAAACCAATTTCACAAAATAAACTGGGCTAATGCGGGTGTAAAAGATTCCGATATACATATATATATATATATATATATATATATATATATATATATATATATCCTTTCTAATCGGTACCACAGACAGATATATATATATATATATATATATTCGTATACTTCATTTTATAAAAGTAAAAAAAGCTTTACTGCATGTACTTCTAGAATTACTTTTGAAACCTTAATTTATCTGGAGGTAGATAAGGGAATGTTAGTTTAATTAAATACGCGATTGTCATTATTTTTGTGAAATTCTGAGTATTTAAGATTTTAAAAAAATTCTCATTTCAAAGCGGTCAGCTCCTTCATCGCCTTCCAGGGAATTTCTGCATAACCTTTTGAAATTAGTCTCTCTCTACCTGGACACTTCTACATAAAGTATTTCATTTTTTTCCTAATTTGTTTCAGTTGTAACCTGGATAGTGAAACAATTTCTTTTTCGAATGACCCTATATATATATATATATATATATATCACACAATGAAGGACCAAAATAGATTAAAAACATTTCTCTCGTATGTTTAGATTTTATTTATTGAATATCTTGCTACGAGACATCGTTTCATAGAATCCCTTTTACGAATATTTACAGTCTGAAGAACCAAAAGCTAAAACTCAGAATCTTCAAAGTAGACAATTGCTCATCCGCAAATTCTATAATGTCCTGCGTGTAATAGCTCCATGATCCATTCGGCCTGAATTCGTTTACAGTTATTTACGTAATTACGCCAATTATAAGCGAACTGATGACACTGAGGTTGGCTGGCCCCATACGAGACTGCCTGCTTAAGAAGGAAAGTTAAAAGATGTAAGAAAATTTAAAGACGAGTTAAAGTTTTAAAGCAAAAAAAAGCAGAGAAGTTGAAAGGGAAGAATCAAATTTAAAGATAAAGCGAAAATTTCTAAGTAAAGAGGAGGGATTTCGCGTGAAAATTGCGCAACCTCTGTACGCGTTTACAAATACTTCTAACTGGGGGTTTAAGGCAAAATAAACATCTAGTCCCTTTATAAAGAGTTCGACCAAATTACTTGGAATCACTCTGGCTGGCAATCCATTCCACATATTAACTATACGATTGAGGAAAAATGTTTAGCTTCATTAGAATTAAAATGTTTACCCACTAATTTGAAACCATTACTGAGATTTGGATTTGCATTTTTGAAGGTGAAATATTTTTTGACCTTTACATCAAACCTTTAATTATTTTAAATACATGGATTAAATCTCGAGCACGACTTTTCAAGAGTGAGAATAAATTTAACGTTTCTAAATGGGCAGCGTATGATTTTACCAGTAACGCAGCATATTTTCATAAACAGAGATCACGCACCTTTATTGACAATTGTGATAAAACTCATAATAACTTTTATTTTAAATCACCTGAATGATTTTACATTATATGTCAGACCACATGCATTTTGTTGATTTATATTTTCATTCGTAATGTAAATTTTTAGTTTTAGACGCTTGATATACAATGAATGGTGAAATAAATTCGGAGTGTTCTGCACACGAGGAAGAGAAATAACGAACAAATGAAAAATGAGGTGGATAGCATATCTGACCGGCAATCGGAAGATCCTGGGTTCGATTCCCGGGCGGTTACCTCATTTTTCATTTGTTCGTTATTTCTCTTCCTCGTGTGCAGAACACTCCTCTATACTTACGTAGTTTCTATACATATATATATATATATATATACACACAACTTAAATGAGGATAATACATCTCGTACGAAATATATTATTACCAATACCATCGGGGTTCGAACCTCAGACCTCAAAGCCACCACCTCGCTTACAGGAAGAAGGTATCTTGAGGCTACTTTACCCAAATGGTCATGATTAAATAGTGATATCGTCTATTGCTTATCTGTTTACTTCGCGCTCTGTCTTATCTGCATAAATGTTTATATTATTCGACGTTCTGAAAATTGTGTGTGTGTGTGTGTGTGTGTATATATATATATATATATATATATATATATATATATATATGTGTGTGTGTACACGCATGTTAAAGCTTTATTCGTTAATATAAAATAAAATTTGTAGGGTTTATAGAAATATTAAAACTTTTTAATAATTACCTAAAATTAAGATCGTGGAGTTATTTCGAACTTTATTTTGAATCTCCCCTTCTCTTTTTTTTTTGGTGAGGGGCATTTTGTGATATTCACCCTTGCCCATCCTTCGTGTATTAAAAATAATATAATTTTAATGTTAATGGTTTTAATACGGTTTCACTAGTAAATTATCTGTACGTAGGGGTCTGTATCGAAGGAGTGACATTTCAAAGGAGTGACATAAAGGAGTGACATAAATACCGTAACGAAGGAGTGACAGAATTGTTAAAATTAAGATTTTATTTCAAAAACTAGAAACCTAACCTAACCTAACCTAGCCTAACCTAACCTAACCTAACAGTTGCAAGCCTCTCTTCCCTCTGGATTTGTTCTTTCTTCTTCTTTGTTGGTATTTTCGTGTCACTCCTTTGAATTTTATCTCCGATTTGTCACTCCTTTGTTATGTCACTCCTTCGTTATGTCACTCCTTTGAATAGGACCGGTACGTAGGTTTTGCAATTTAAATGACATAATCAACTGTGACGCTTGACTAGTTATTTTATTCAATTTGGCCATCAAGCTTTAGTCATTACTGACTTCTTATTAAAAAAAGTAGACGACTCACCCTCCAACAACCACTAAATCGTTGAGATGCAATGTATATATATATATATATATATATGTATCGTAGCCTGATTTAGTGCATGGGTCGGCCACGTCTGAACTAACCCCGGAAACTAAAATATTTAACACCCCAAAAGATCACCCCTTTAAAAAGACAAATGCCATTATCTTACTCACACAGGATTCTATAGAAAGGATGCACCCACAACAAAAAAACTTAGAGTTCTGTATAACTGTAGTCTTAAAGATGGCAATAAGCATAGCTTGAATGACTGTCTCATAGAGGGACCTAATCTTATTTTAGACCTTGTAAAAATCCTTCTGAGGCTTACATTAGATCACTATACAGTTCAAAGTGATATAAGCAAAGCTTTTTTGAGAATTCATCTAAAAATGACTATGACAAAGATCAACTAAGATTTTTGCGGTTTAATGATCCATATGACTTAAATAATGAGTTTAAAACATTTAAATTTAATGTGGTTTTGTTTGGGACAAATGCAAGTCCTAGTTTACTGGTTTTAACCATCAAACATCACTTAAATTTGTATGATGAAAATGATTTAACTGTTCAGTTCTTGAAAGATCACTTCTATGTAGATATCCTTGTAGGATCTAGACCCTAATTCACAACCCGTTAACTTAAACATAATACAGTTTTCTGAATTGAATGGAGAAACAAGATGCGAAACGTGTAAAAGGGCGAAGACGATATAAAAGATGAAATGAATTTGTGTATATTAAGAGCAAAAGTGGTTTTAGTTTAAATCAAATTCTACCGCAAAATAAATAAGTTGAAGTTTACGGAATAGCAGCAATTTTTGCAAGTATTTTTTATTGTACATAACTACATTTTACATACATTACATACAATTAAAGACATTTTGATTGTATTTCAATATTAAAACTTAGAAATATAGATAGGTTTCTTGAACTTTGCCAAGGATGCCATGGCTGCATTGCTCTTGTTCCTGAACATGAGCTCCCTCCCGACCACCTGGCCCCTGATGTACGCCTCCCTCCTCTCTTGTGAGTAAACATGTTGTGCTGCTTCAGTTGTCATCGTTACACACCTCTCTACTCACTGTGTGCTTGTGTGTGTGTGTGTGAGAGCCATGCAGGAACTTCCATTGGTCTATCCAGAAACTCCTTGATTGCCACAGTGGTGAGCGACCAGGAGAGAAAAGGTAGGCTGTGTGTAGGGCACACCAGATGGGTCTAGCTGATCACCCTGAGGCCAGGAGACAGGAAGCAGTGCTGCAGAGACAGGAGCAGAGAAGGAAGGCAGAGGAGTCAGCCAAGAAAGAAGAGGAGTTGAGAGAGGAGTCACTGCTGGAGATGGAGTTGGAGGAGACTGGTGATATACTGGTGGAGAGAGAAGGACGAAGACTTCATACCAGAGGATGCGACAACTTCTTCCTTGCCTGTGGCTAAGAAGAAGAAATACAACACTGAAGATATCACCAACATAGCTCTGGCTAGCTTGAGACATCACACTGGGGCGAGAGAGACTGCAGAGATTGCCACTGCTGTCTGATTGATACTGGTCTTATCACAGAGTTCGACACAGCACTGGTGATTGACCACAACAAGGTGAGGAGGGATCAGGAGAGACTGACTAAGGAGCTGGCCAAGAAGTTTGATGAAGAGATTAGGGAAAATGATCTGTGTATCACCTGTATCTTCTTTGATGGGAAAAGAGGCGACATCAAAGTGATGATGGAAGCTGAGGGCAGTGACAGGCAGTTTCCTGGCCTCATTAAGGAAGAACACTACACAGTGTGCAATGAACCAGGTGAGGGATATTTGTGGCATTTTGTACCAGAGGAAGCTGCAGAGGAGAGAAGTCATGCTGAGGTCATTGCTGATCATCTGGTGAACTGGCTAAGAGAAAGAGAGGACCAGACCAGATCCTTTTGGCCATAGGAGGTGACAGTACTATTGTGAATACTGGCTGGGAGGGAGGAGTAATGCATTATGTGGAGGCCAAGCTTAGCAGGAAGGTAGTGTGGATTGTCTGTGACTTGCACATTGGGGAGCTGAGTCTCAGGCATCTGATGATTGCACTGGATAGCAAGACCTCGAGCAACAACAAGTGGTCTGGGGCCCCTAGGGAAGATGTTAGACACTGCCACTGAGCTGGAGACCTACCCAAACTTCACGAGGATCACTGGTGGTCCTCCTCTACCCATCTCAGACGGAGGTAGTCAAGGACTTCAGTACAGACCAATCATATGGCTACAGAATCATCACTGACATCAGATCAGGGGAGGTACCTCAGACAAAGCTGGGCACTTGCGGGTTTTTTTGCGGTACTGCGGTACTGCGGTACTACCGCACTACCAAACCGGTACCGCATAAAGCAGTACCGCAAAAAATGCGGTAGCGGTACTGCTGTACTTTCAGCGATCCTTTGCGGTACTGCGTTATGCGGTACCGGTTTGGTAGTGCGGTAGTACCGCAGTACCGCAGTACCGCAAAAAAAAACGCAAGTGCCCAGCTTTGACCTCAGAGTCTAGCTCTCGTGGAGATTGGTACAGTCTGTCACAGTAGGTGGGTCACCACGTCTCTAAGGTTCTGCAGATTGTGGATTTCCAAACATGGGCTGAAGGGTAGGATCCTGAAGAATCTGAGGATAACTGTGGAATTCATAGTGGGGTTCTACATGACAAACTGGGTCAACATCAAGCTAAATCACAGCTGGGGGGTGGACCCAGGCATGTACTGTATCAGCTGGAACTGCTCAGAAGTCAGAAGAAGGAGGTGATAGGAATAGTGATAACTACAGTGAAGAGATCAGCCTGGTATGCACACTCTGAGGCTGTACGCCAGGCCATGCTGTGCAGTGAGGTGGAGGAGGAGAGGAAGGAGGTAGTGAAGAGGATACTGGAAATCAGAGGTGAAGGAGCTGAGGGTACACAGGTAGGAGACTGCA
This sequence comes from Bathynomus jamesi, assembly GCA_023014485.1. Lineage (NCBI taxonomy): Eukaryota > Metazoa > Arthropoda > Malacostraca > Isopoda > Cirolanidae > Bathynomus > Bathynomus jamesi. The sequence continues at coordinate 154,302 of JAJOZX010003005.1, read as the reverse complement.
GTGTCAGACCCAGGAAGACTCCTGACAATCCAGATGCCACCAAACCCTCGGAGCCTATTGACCGGAACTCTGACGTGACTGTACCTCCTCTGACCTGCTCGCTCACCACTGCTGCAATCAAGGAGTTTCTGGGTAGATCAATGGAAGTTCCTGCATGGCTCTCACACACACACACACACACGCACACAGTGAGTAGAGAGGTGTGTAAGGATGACAACTGAAGCAGCACAACATGTTTACTCACAAGAGAGGAGGGAGGCGTACATCAGGGGCCAGGTGGCCGGAAGGGAGCTCATGTTCAGGAACTAGAGCAATGAAACCATGGCATCCTTGGCAAAGTTCAAGAAACCTATCTATATTTCTAAGTTTTAATATTGAAATACAATCAAAATGTATGTAATATATGTAAAATGTAGTTATGTACAATAAAAAATACTTGCAAAAATTGCTGCTATTCCGTAAACTTCAACTTATTTATTTTGCGGTAGAATTTGATTTGATTTAAACTAAAACCACTTTTGCTCTTAATATACACAAATTCATTTCATCTTTTATATCGTCTTCGCCCTTTTACACGTTTCGCATCTTGTTTCTCCATTCAATTCAGAAAACTGTATTATGTTTAAGTTATCGGGTTGTGAATTAGGGTCTAGATCCTACAAGGATATCTACATAGAAGTGATCTTTCAAGAACTGAACAGTTAAATCATGTTCATCATACAAATTTAAGTGATGTGTGATGGTTAAAACCAGTAAACTAGGACTTGCATTTGTCCCAAACAAAACCACATTAAATTTAAATATTTTAAACCCTTTATTTAAGTCATATGGATCATTGAACCGCAAGAATCTTAGTTGCTCTTTGTCATAGTCATTTTCAGATGAATTCTCAAAAAAGCTTTGCTTATATCACTTTGAACTATATAGTGATCTAATGTAAGCCTCAGAAGGATTTTTACAAGGTCTAAAATAAGATTAAGTCCCTCTATGAGACAGTTATTCAAGCTATGCTTATTGCCATCTTTAAGACTAAAGTTTTTTGGGTGCTGGTTAAGTGTGCGGTCTACCTAGCTTCGAGCAGTCTACCACAATTAAGCTGCGACCAACCAACCTACCAAAAAGGCAACCGTGAAGGCTACGATAAACTTTAATATATCTTAGTTTATTTGGTGCTGGTTAAGTATGCGGTCTACCATCTGAGTTTTGACAGAATATAAACTAACGAAAATATCACGACTTAACCTAACCAATTATCAAGGGCGTACAGTTGATCTATTATTAATTATAACATTGTTTGTTTCTGGAATAGTATTTACTATTTACTAATAGATCAAATGTACGCCCTTGATAATTGGTTAGGTTAAGTCGTGATATTTTCGTTAGTTTTAACGAAAATATTCTGTCAAAACTCAGATGGTATACTGTATACACACAGTAATGCCTAATATAAGAGTTTGCAAAAAAATTTTTTAAAAAAAAATTTTAAAAACTTTTTTTGGTTTCTTTTAATAAATAAAATTTTGTAATTAAATATATTTCTTGAACTAAATTTCTTATATTTTAATTCCTTTCCTTAAATACATTTATAAAAGTGTAATTTAAGATGATGTAGACCGCACACTTAACCAGAACTCAGATGGTAGACCGCACACTTAACCAGAACTCAGATGGTAGACCGCACACTTAACCAGAACTCAGATGGTAGACCGCATACTTAACCGGCACAGTTTTTTGTTGTGGGTGCATCCTTTCTATAGAATCCTGTGTGTGTAAGATAATGGCATTTGTCTTTTTAAAGGGGTGATCTTTTGGGGTGTTAAATATTTTAGTTTCCGGGGTTGGTTCCGATGTGGCCGACCCATGCACTAAATCCGGCTATGATACATATATATATATATATATATATATATACATATACATTGCATCTCAACGATTTAGTGGTTGTTGGAGCGTGAGTCGTCTGATTTATTTTAATAAGAAGTCAGTAATGACTAAAGCTTGATGGCCAAATTGAATAAAATAAATAGTCAAGCGTCACAGTTGATTATGTCATTTAAATTGCAAAACTTACGTACAGATAATTTACAGTATCAGTGAAACCGTATTAAAACCATTAATATTAAAATTATATTATTTTTAATATAAATATTAAAAAAATGCCCCTCCCAAAATAAAAAGAGAAAGGGAGATTCAGAATAAAGTTCGAAATAACGCCACGATCTTAATTTTAGATAATTATTAAAAAGTTTTAATATTTCTATAAACCCTACAAATTTTATTTTATATTCACGAATAAAGCTTTAACATGCGTGTATATATATATATATATATATATATATATAATACGACACACACAATTTTCAGAACGTCGAATAATATAAGCATGTATGCAGATAAGACAGAGCGCGAAGTAAACAGATAAGCAATAGACGATATCACTATTTAATTATGACGATTTGGGTAAAGTAGCCTCAAGATACCTTCTTCCTGTAAGCGAGGTGGTGGCTTTGAATTCTGAGGTTCGAACCTCGATGGTAGTGGTAATAATATATTTCGTACGAGATGTATTATCCTCATTTAAGTTGTATATATATATATGTGTGTATATAATATATATATATATGTATCACAGGCTTCAGTGACGATGAAAATGATATATAATTCTACATGCGTTGTTAATTCAATAAAAATAAAACTGAATTGCGAATTTATTTCACCATTCATTGTATATCAAGCGTCTAAAACTAAAAATTTACTTTACGAGTGGAATATATAAATCAACAAAATGCATGTGGTCTGACATATAATGTAAAATCATTCAGGTGATTTAAAATACAAGTTATTATGAGTTTTATCACAATTGTCAATAAAGTTGCGTGATCTCTGTTTATGAAAATATGCTGCGTTACTGGTAAAATCATACGCTGCCCATTTAGAAACGTTAAATTTATTCTCACTCTTGAAAAGTCGTGCTTGAGATTTAATCCTTGTATTTAAAATAATTAATGTTTGATGTCAAGGTTAAAAAAAATATTTCATCTTCAAAAATGGAAATACAAATCGCAGTAATGGTTTGAAATTATTGAGTAAACATTTTAATTCTAATGAAGCTAAACACTTTTCTCCAATCGTTAGTTAATATGTGGAATGGATTGCCAGCCAGAGTGATGCAAAGTAATTCGGTCGAACCCTTTATAAAGGGACTAGATGTTTATTTTGCCTTAAACCCCCAGTTAGAAGTATTTGTAAACGCGTACAGAGGTTGCGCAATTTTCACGCGGAATCCCTTCTCTTTACTTTAAAATTTTCGCTTTATCTTTAAATTTGATTCTTCCCTTTCAACTTCTCTGCTTTTTTTTCCTTTAAAACTTTCACTCGTCTTTAAATTTTCTTACATCTTTTAACTTTCCTTCTTAAGCAGGCAGTCTCGTATGGGGACAGCCAACCTCAGTGTCATCAGTTCGCTTATAATTGGCGTAATTACGTAAATAACTGTAAACGAAATCAGGCCGAATGGATCATGGAGCTATTACACGCAGGACATTGTAGAATTTGCGCATGCACAATTGTCTACTTTGAAGATTCTGAGTTTTAGCTTTTGGTTCTTCAGACTGTAAATATTCGTAAAAGGGATTGTATGAAACGATGACTCGTAGCAAGATATTCAATAAATAAGATCTAAACATATGAGGGAAATATTTTTAATCTATTTTGGTCCTTCATTGTGTGATATATATATATATATATATATATATATATATACATACAGGGTCATTCGCAAAAGAAATTGTTTCACTGTCCAGGTTAAAAGAGAAACAAATTAGGAAAAAAATGAAATACTTTATGTAGAAGTGTCCAGATAGAAAGAGATTAATTTCAAAAGGTTATGCAGAAATTCCCTGGAGGGCGATGAAGGAGCTGACCGCTTTGAAATGAGAAATTTTTTAAAATCTTAAATACTCAGAATTTTGCACAAAATAATGACAATCATGTATTTAATTAAACTAACGTCCCCTTATCTACCTCCAATTTTGCAAAAATGAACCCTAATTTAACCCAATAAAACAAAACACGATACTTTTATATGTGAAAAAGTTAGTTAAGCATAAAATTAAGGTTTCAAAAGTATTTCTGGAAGTAGATGTAGGTAAAACTTTTTTTTACGTTTATAAAATGAAGTATATGAATATTATATATATATATATATATATATATATATTTATATATGTGTGTGTGGTACCGATTAGAAAGGCTATATATATATATATATATATATATATATATGTATATATATATATATATATCGGAATGTTTTTCACCCGCCTTAGCCCCAGTTTATTTTGTGAAATTGGTTTAAACAATTTGTCGAATTTATTTATTTTTCCTTTGGAGGTTTGAGTTATGGCGAGATAACCTTTCTCTGATTATTGTGACCTTAAGCTTTAGATTTACTGGGATCTTAATTAAAATAAATCAGATACCTCTCATTATTATTATTGATAATATATGAATCATGAATCTCGTTTTTATGACAATATATTTCAAAATATTTTAAAGTTTGCTCATTAAATTTAAATTTATATTTTAACTCTTTACCTTTTTTGGTTCACTGGGGACGGTCACTAATTTATTTATATATATATATATATACACATATATATATATATATGAATAGAGGTTTTCTGTTGTGTAGACAGATATTTTCAAAACTATCTTTAAACGCAAACAATGGACGATATATATATATATATATATATATATATATATATATATATATATATATATACATATATATATATATATATATATATGTGTGTGTGGGTGTGTGTAGCATAAAAGCAAGAAGTTTCTAATAGAAAATGGGATATTCGTTATAAACCCCTTTAATTAATTAAGGAAGACTTATGTATTTGAATAATTGGAGGTCTGTATTTATTATTATTATTATTATTATTATTATTATTTTATTATTATTACAGGTTTCTAATAAACCTTAACAAGATCCTGTATTTATTACTATTATTATTGTTATTATTATATATATATATATATTATATACATATATATAAAAGCTCAGATGGGGTTGAGAGGTTTGGGTGGATGTAGGGAGGGGGAGATGAACGTGTGTTACTATAAAATTCATGCAAATTTTACCGATCGTTTTGTTCAGTTATTTTGCGATGAGAGAGATGGTTTTTGGTCATTCAAAACTCTCTCTTTGTTTTTACGATATATATATATATATATATATATGCAATTTAAATATATTTTATTTTTGCTGGACCTATGTATTTGTTGCGCATATCTAAAAACGAATTTATTCCTTTCACACTGTTTTCACTCTCACAAACGTCGATATATACTTTAATTAATTAATAATAATAACAAATTGGCGAAATACTTTAGCGCTTCACTCCTCGTGACGTCTCAGACTCATTGTCCTCCATCCAGACTGGCTTTGGCTCATTATAATGTCTCGCATCTCTTGTTCAAATGAGTTCGTGATGATCGTTCATATGATCAACAAAGAATAAATTTGTGCCATTTCGTTTGGGCCAATACACGTTAACATTATTTGACATGAAAAACGTAGAGTTGCCTGAAGATAAAACTGTCGCCACGTACCATCTCAACTACTTTTCTATTCTGATTACATTTTTATACATGTTCCTTTTTTCTCCGTGAGCTTTAGTGTATTAAGGCCACCTTTGTTACGGTATTGAAAGTTTGACTATCATTTTAAAATATTAATGTACAATATTAGTGAATTTTAGGGTTTTGTTTTCTATTTATCAGTTTTGCTTATTGGGGTTAATTTTTTTTATAAATATTTTAAGAGCACATTATACAAATTTAGTTATTAAATTTGCTTTTTGCTTTTATATATATATATACTTAACCCCGGCGCATTTCAGTTCGCACCTGTGCAAACAATGAACGAAGATAGAAAATAAAATTTGATGTTTGTACTTCTAAAATATAAAATTTATGTAATGTGTTCACTTTTAAAGCATATATATATATATAATCTTTTTTTCTGATCACTAGGCCATGGATAGACACCAACGCATGCCTATCACCATGGTTACCACCCGATCCGGGTCTGGAAGCCAATTTTTTTTTCTGATCATTGGGGCGTGGCTATCACCATGGTCACCAACAAGTCTCGAACCCCAATTGATCATTAGGTCATGCCTATCACCATGGTTACCATTTTTCCTGGCTATGGTGTTCTTTTTTCTAATACGATTTGGCAGCAACCGGTGGGAGTGATGCCTAGGGCGTCCAGCAACCAGACCGGACTGATTCCTAGGGTGCCCATTAATGTTGCAATTGTTTCACTGTAATGTTGCAAGATGTTTCACTGCAATGTTGCAAGATGTTGCAACTTAATATAACTATGTATTTTTCTCTGTAATAATATTTTGGTAATACCATGTTTGCATATTTTCAATATATTTAATATAACTGTATTTTTCCTGTACTATTATTTTGATAATACTATGTTTTGTATATTTTCAATATATTTTCTATTCTATTATTTGACCATATATATGTCCCGTTGTATATCCATTAATTCAGCTAAAATAAACAAAATGATGTATTGGTATTTTATTTATTCCTTGTACACAATTATATCATTTGGTTTCTAAAGCGAATTTCAGAATAGTTAATTAATTGCTATATGTCAAATAGATAAGTAACGAAGCTGATAACTCAAATTTCTAATCCCACTGTCGGATTAATATGTTATAATTAAATAAATAACGATTCTGCTTAATATAACTACATATTTTTTCCTGTACTAATATTTTGATAATACTATGTTTTGTATATTTTCAATATATTTAATATAACTATGTATTTTTTCCTGTACTAACATTTTTATAATATGTTTTGTATATTTTCAATATATTTAATATAACTATTTTTCCTGTACTATTATTTTGATAATGCACCGTTTTGTGTGATTATATATATTTCCCATTCTATTATTTGATCATATATATGCCCCATTGTGTATCCATTAATTCAGCTGAAATAAACAGAATGATGTATTCGTGTTTTATTTATTCCTTGTACACAATTATATAATTTGTTTGTTTTCGGATTTCAGAATTGTTAATGAATTGCTATTTGTCAAATCGGTCTTCTAAGCCAGATGACGAAAGAATATAAGGATTAATTAAATACATGGCGCAATCTGGCAACTCAGCCTTCTAAGCCAACTGGCTGATTAATATATGGAATAATTAAATACATGGCGCAAACTGGCAACTCAGCCAACTGGCTGATTAATATATGGAGTAATTTAATACATAGCGCAATCTGGCAACTCAGCCAACTGGCTGATTAGGGGCCTATAAGAGAGCGGCGGGGTGGCTGAAGGATTCATATGCGCTTGGCTCTGGCCAAGCGAAGTCCCTTCATGCTCTGTGTCCTCTCCTCCTCTCTCTCTCTCTCTCTCTGCCCCTTTGGGGGGTGAGGCCGTCCCAACTTCTCCCCCATGTTAGGTATGCCCCTTTGGGGGGTGAGGCCGTCCCAACTTCTCCCCCAGGTTAGGTATGCCCCTTTGGGGGGGTGAGGCCGTCACACCTTATCCCCCAAAGAGGCTTCTCCCCTTGCAACAAAAGGGGGTGGGGGTGGGGGTGCCTTGCTACAAAGGGGGTGGGGGTGCCTTGCACCAAGGGGGGTGGGGTGGCACTCTTTTAACATTATGCAATTGCTCTGCACTCAAGGATTTTGCCACCATACTACTCAGCTCTACTTAACTTCAACATTACTGTACTATTTTTCATTAATTGTTTCTATCCTTATTATTTGATTTGACATTGTATTCCATTGTCAGCTCGTATTATTAATATTTGTCATATGGACTTTGGTCTGCCAACAAACTTCATTTTTATTTAATTTTCATTAACTAAAATTAGTTGACGATAAACTACTTTTGTATTATGTGAGTTTGATAGTTGAGATTCTTATTTATGATTCTTTGTAGGTGTTAATAACATGGACTTGGAAAATTAAAATAAAACCAGATGTTACATGAAAAATGTAATTTCACAGAAAGTCTTAAATAACTTTGAACTAGGAATGTACTTGGTCTAAAACTAAAATGCAATGGAGTTTTAAGAATTAACTGAATTAATTCACTGCTACTTGCTTAATTAAATGTTGCATAACTGGCTTGCTTCATAAGTTGAGAATATCTCTATTTAGTAATGTTTAAATACTTCAAATTACTTTTTTCAAGTACCAAGTCGCCTCTGGATGGTTTGTGGCAACAGTAGTGAGTTTGTTTGTCTTGTTTGGGCTTTATCCTTACAACGAAGTTGCCCTCTCGAACCCTGCTGATGACATCAGCCTCCCTTACTCCGTTTTCTATGGTGGATTCCACAGGGGTCTATGGGGAGCTTGTGTAGCATGGGTAATTCTCGCTTGTCACTGCGGGTATGGAGGTAAGAGACAAACTAATTGAGAAAATGTTAGAGTAATGATGAGTTAAATGTTATGTTAAGTTTGTTAAAAACTTTAGAAAATGAATAGTTTGTGTTTCCTAAAAATTAAGGAACTCAGTGTTCATATTTACGATGGTGAAAGAGTAATTTAAGACAAGAAGACTTCGTTTGTGCAGAAAAGTGATCAAATGAATTGTTCTTCCAAAATTTTTGGGAAGAACGTGGAAATCTCCATAAATTTTCTCCAGCTGAAGAGTTGCTCTGAATTTTTTAGATACATTTTATTTTTACATTTTTTTTAGGAATGGTGAACAAGTTCCTTTCTTACCCAGCATTTCAACCACTGAGTCGGCTCACTTACTGCATCTACCTGGTTTCTTTACCTGTTCAGTACATTTTGATATATTCCACGAAGCGAACGACTTACTATGACCATACAACAAAGGTAGGACTACAATAATAATCACAGAAGGGAACTAAAGATTTTCATAGGATCAGAAACACTACTCCACAAAGGAAGACTCAGGGAGTAGAAATTAGTATAAGGTGGAAGTAGTGAAAGGAGAGGTATAAATATATTGTTTGGGTCTATGATGATTACCTGCAATTTGAAGTTCATAACCTCTCTCCCTTTCTCTTTTTGTAACACTGGAGTGTTGCATATCTTTTCCTTTTGACCCTCTTTGCAAACTTTCCCAGACCCTTCCTTCCCCCTTTGACCCATAATTTTCCCTTGTATCTTTGCCATGATAATCACTATACTAAGCATTATATAAAAAAAAATATATATATGTGTGTGTGTGTGTGTGTGTGTGTGTGTGTGTGTGTGCGCGCATGTAGGAGTGAGTGAGTGTTGCTGTGCGTCAACCTCAACAAGACGATGTTGTAATACCTTCAAACACCGACCACAGTTGAACCTCCTCCATGCTTAACTGTTGGATTCAAGCGAGGCTCTTTATAGATTTTAATTCTTCGTCTCACATACTGTCTTCGATTACATTCAGATAATTGAAACTTTGCTTCGTCCGCCCAAAGTATCTTTGACCCTTGTTCCATAGTCCAATTCCTGTGTTCTTGTGTATATTTTAATCTCTTAGCTATGTCCCCATTTTCAAAAAAGGTTTTCTTACTACAACACATCTTTTAAGCACTGATTTTAAGTGTCCTTCGTACTGATGGTAGATGGACAGTCACACCCGAACCTTCTCCCAGTTTTACTGCCAATTCAACACTTGTCTTCTTGCTATTCCTTAAAGATAATATTTTCAGGTACAGCTCATCCTTGTTATGCAATTTTGTGGGTCTTCGAGTTTTGGGTTTGTCAATTACGGAAGATGCTTCTCTGTATTTGTTGTTAATGCTTCGAATACTGCATCCTGAAAATCGAGTGATGCGATCTTTCCTTCTTTATACAAAACCATTCTATGCGGGCTTCAACTGAAATTCCGGCCATTTTATTTGAACCAAACAGTTAATCCTGGTACATCTTTATTTTGCAGTAGAGAAAAGTTACCTGAAAGTTAATTGTTCTACAGAGTAAAAATTATTTTAGTAACTGGAAATATTCCAATATTCCATAGAAGTTGCTATATAATTATATCAAGTTATAGTCTGTATAATAAGGTTATTCGAACTGGATACAAAGTTTTAGTCTCTTTATGCATCAGAGCGGAAAAATGAAAAATGTCCAAGACTTTTGCACAGTACTAAACACACACACACACACACACCACACACACCACACACACACACACACACACACATATATATATATATATATATATATATATATATATATACACACACACACACACATATATATATATTATATATATACTGTGTGTATATTTATGTATGTATGTCCTTACTGAGCGGACGCATTCCCTGGGCTCTCTGATATTGTTTCTACTTTTGAATATTGCTGATTAATTTACTTTTGGAAAGTTTTGAATTTTATATACTTGCGTTTATATTCACAATGTTATAGGTAAGTAACTGAATATTAGTGGTTTTTAGCGATTTAGAAGTTTTCATAGCGTGCCGGCTTAATTTAACTTAAACTTGTGACGGTTATAAACGTTAACTACTTTAACTTGCGCGATGCCGTCGCAGAAAGCGTCGTGTGATAGGTGTCGGGTTAATCGGTAGTATACGGATTTTAAGGATTATAACGGCGGTCCTATGGCGATTACCGAGATCGGTTTGTTTCTTTTGTGATTTAAGGGAAGAGATAGTTGATATAAAACGTAGTGTAGGCGAGGTGACGGAAAGACTTGCAACACTTGATGAGGGCAGGGGTAGGGATACAGACGAAGGCCGAACCTATACTAACGTTGAAGACGTTAGTAATTTGAAGGGTGAGGTGAGGAACCTAGTTTCTAGTATAGGTAGCTTATCGGGAAAGTTAGATGGAGTTGAGGAAGGGGTTAAGGTTGGTCCGAAATTAGTAGACGGGGAGGTATTTAGAGAAGTTAAGGGTGGAGCTAGGCCACGTACGTTAGGTGATAGGAATCCCCCCTATCGAGGTTTCGAACCCTTTCGCCCAGCTGGATAGGGATGTGAACGAGGGGGAAACTACGAAATCCAACCAAGAGAAGGAGGGTCTGTCTACCAGGGGCCAGGGTTGACAGAATTAGAGACGAAATAGATAGGATTGATGTTGCCTCCCGTCACTCGATCGTGGGGACGATGGGTGGGGTCAACGACTCGTATAGGCCCGATACGAGAGTGCCTGACCTTTTGGAGAGATATAGGGGGTTAATTAGGTCCATGAAGGTAAAGTCAGATAGGACTTTAGTTCTAGGTATTACCCCTAGGCACGGTTTGGGTTTTAGGATTACGTCAAAAACAATATTTTTTAATACTAAACTAGAAGAGATTTGTGCTGAGGAAAATGTACCCTTCGTAAAGCTGTGGCCAGAATTTAGTGATCCTAGCCTTTTTATAAAAGATGGGGGTGCATTTCAATGAAATAGGGAATGCTAGGCTAGGTAGATTAATCGAGGAGAACGTTCGAAAGCTGTATAGGTCGAAGCCTTCTTTAAACGTTGTGGGTCCGGGAGACGCGAGCCCGACGTGAAAAATAGTTTAAAACGCCGATCCGTGGTAAAAAATAATTTAAACGTCTTTTATTGTAACGCGCGTAGTATTAGAAATAAATTGAACGAATTTAAGGCAATAATTTATTCCGGGTACTACGATATAGTTGCTATAACCAAAACGTAGTTAAATACCGTGACTCGGGACTTGTCGGGGAAACTTGATATAGCGGGTTTTAAACTTTTTACTAATGATAGGTTACATAGGATTGGTGGCGGCGTTATGTTGTACATTCGTAATTCCCTTAGGGCTATCGAGGTTAAGATAGATTTTCCGGCAGCAATTAATGCGATGTGTTGAAGTTAGGGCGCTTAGTATAGTTTTAATTTTGTTGTTATTTATAGACCTCCCGTTCAACCCCTCGATACCGATACTAGATTTTACTCACTTCTTGGTAACTTTATTAATAATCGGAATAGTATAATTGTCGGAGACTTTAACTGCCCTAATGTTAATTACGAGACTTTTACTGGTAATGAGGATGGTTTGAGACTGGTTGAATTCATGGAAGATAATTTTTTTACGACAGATGGTTACCGAACCAACGCGCGGTGACAATATCTTAAACGTGGTGATGACGAACGACGATAATATAGTCGAAGGTTTAGAAGTAGGTGAGAGTTTGGGATGTAGTGATCACCAAATTATTAGGTTTAAGCTATTGATAGAAAACAGTAAGGATAGTAACGTAATAGAAGTCCCCGATTTTCGGAGGGCTAATTTTGATAGTTTTGCGGACAGGATGAGAGTAGTGGACTGGGATAATTTATTTATGGGTAATGACGCAAATTTTCATTGGGAGGCGTTTAAAGAAAGTTTTATGAATATCGAAAGGGATTTTATTCCTCATAGGACCAAACGCGCTAGAAATCATGGTAGGCCCAAGTGGTGGACTAGGGAAACAGGCGAGTTCATAAACGAGCGTAACAGAGTGTATAGCCTTAATAAGCGCAATGGCACGGTAGCTAACTTTAATAGATATATCGACCTTAGATATCAGGTTTAAAGATCGGTTAGGAATGCTAAGCGTAATTTAGAGATACTTATAGCTGCGGATAGTAAACATAATCCAAAAGAGTTTTTTGAATATATCAATAATCATAAGATAAAAGATAACATAGGCCCTCTAGTGAACGTTAACGGCGCTTTGGCTTCCGACGCTCAGGCGATGGCGGGTATTTTCAATAACTTTTTTGCGACAGGTTTTACCGTAGAAGACGTAAATAATATCCCCGACGTGGACGATATCGTTCCATTTAGTAGCGAGACTATTTTGAATGAAATAACTGTTTACAGGTGAGATTGCGCATTATATCGATAAGCTAAAAGTGAGCAATGCTCCAGGCCCTGACGCGCCTTATTCCAGACAGTAGCTAGCAATTATAGGTCCATTAGCTTAACGTCAATTATCGATAAACTTTTGGAATCCGTAGTTAGGGATCGTATCATCGATCACTTAGAAAGTCGAGATTTGATTAATAGTAGTCAGCATGGGTTTCGACGCCATAGATCTTGTTTAACTAATTTGTTAGAATTTTATAACGAAATAGTGCGCGAATACGATAGGCATACATAGAGCGGCTGACGTTATTTATTTAGATTTTAAAAAAGCGTTCGATACAGTTCCGCATAGAAGATTAATTGCGAAGGTTAAAGCGCACGGTATACGCGGTCAGGTAGCTAACTGGTTAGAGGAATGGCTTCGGGCTAGGAAACAGAGGGTCGTTTTTAATGGTAGTGAATCGTGGTGGTTGGATGTAGGTAGCGGTGTCCCTCAGGGTTCAGTGTTAGGCCCATTGCTATTCGTAATCTACATTAACGACATAGATGTAGGCTTGACCAGTAACGTGTCCAAGACGATGTAAATAGGATTATGGAGTGGACGGATAAGTGGCAGATGCAATTTAACGTAGACAAATGTAAAGTTTTGCATGTAGGTTCTCGTAACAATAATTACACGTACACGATGGATAATAGACAGTTAGCGAGCGTTGAAGAGGAAGTAGATTTAGACGTACGCGTATCTAAGGATTTAAAAGTTAGGAACCAGTGCCTGGAGTCTTTTGGAAAAGCTAATAGGATGTTAGGCTTCATAGCGCGTAATTTCAAATTTAAATCGAAGAATATTATATTGCCCCTTTACAAGTCCCTAGTCAGGCCTCATTTAAAATATGCCGTTCAGTTTTGGTGCCCGTATTTGCGTGAGGATATTGATAGGTTAGAAAGGGTTCAGCGTCGCGCCACGAAACTAATTCCGTCACTGGGCAACAAGTCTTACGAAGATAGGATTAAAGAGTTAGACTTGCATTCACTCAAAACTAGATTAAGGTAGGAGCTTATTGAATTTTTCAAAATCGTTAATAAAATCGATAACGTAAATTTTGACAAACTCTTCACTTTCGATAATAGCAATACTCGTAATAACGGATTTAAGTTGCGTGGCAGACGTTTCATTACTAATATCGCTAAAAACTTTTTACGTTTAAAGTAATTGATAAATGGAATAATCTTCCCGCGTCCGTCGTGCACTCTACCAGCGTTAATATGTTTAAGAACTGTTTAGATATGCATTTTAAAAATATTAACGTTGTTTAAAACAAAAAAAACAATTAGCAACAGGAGCTCTGGGGCTGATGGTCGAGGATGAGTCTGTTGACGATTAATGCCAGCTTGTGACATGCCAGTGTGTGATGCCAGCAATAAAATAATTATAAAAAATTAGACTAACAAGAACGCACATGTAGCTCGTAGCGTAAACTAACCCATTTGTGTTACACTCTATGTACTTACTTTTTTTTTTCTTATCCTCTCCTTACTTGCATGTCTGTAACTCTCTTTACTTGCATATCTGTAGTTTGCATGGTATGATAGTGTTTGAGTTAAGACTGTGTTTCCATGGTTTGTAAGCGTTCTTACTTTACTTCTTTTCATCTTTCACCCCTTTCCTATTCTCTTCGACTATTTTTCCGACTTGTCGACAGTGGCCGGCGGATGATGATGGTGAGTCTTTCTTTCTCTTTCTCTGAATGAATGTTAACCCACGAATGATAGGTTTTGCTACTTATTTAACCCCTTATTCTCTTCCTTTAACCCTCACCTCTTTCCGTTCTCTCCGGCTAACCTTAGAGTGGATCTTAGGGTCTTTGTTAGCCTTAGCTTCTGTAGATCTGTAGAATGAATAGGTCCTGCATTCATGTAGTTCTTGTATTCATTCGTATAGTTCTTATGTAATCCTTGTAGTCTTGTGTATATTTGTATTCATGTGTTCATTTTTACATATGAAGTTCAAGGTCGCAGAGCGCGAGTTTGGATGAATTTCTGATTTGTTTTCTCTTTTGTTTCCGCTGAATGATTGGTGAATTTTTCTTTTTGGGGTGCTTAATCACTTTCTTAGATTTGGCTTAGTAGTGTAATCATGTTAAATTCTGCGATGTTCATTTCCTGTATACATTCTCTCTTCGTTATAAAAGATGAAGTCATGTCCTGCTTAACGTTTAATTTTGAGTCTTAGGCATTTAATTTTTGCTCAAGTGCGTGTTTGATTGTAATTCGTGATGGATGGCATATTTCAATTTCCGTTTTTAATTGTAATTCTTGATGGAAGGCATATTTCAATTTCCGTTTTAATTAACCCGGCAGATCATGATAACATCCGATCCGTCAATATGCGGTTTAAAATAAAAATATGGCTTCCTCTTGCTTAGCAGTCTAGACATTGTTACAGCTAAAAAAGTTTTTGTCTTTAAATATTTTGCGAAATAAATCAGCCTATTGAAAATAAAAAAAAAGATCAGCATTAAAAAATAATGTCATGAAAACTTTCAGTATATGAGCCCGTAAAATTTCTCCAATGTTCATTCTGATTTGGCTGATCTAACTTAGAGCTTTCTTCAGGGAACTTAGTCTTAAATAGAGAAATAATTTCCCGATACGTTGCAAGAAGACTCTGGGAACCTTCAGAGAATTTAGTAAGCCTCACAGAATCCTCCGATCCACTACAAGAAGAAATCGGAGAGTAGTATAAGAGCAACTTCTGCGACTCCCTATACGGTACCAGATACTCCACAGTAACAAATCCGTTTTAGCCACCTAACCAGAACCCCCGTCAACTTCGAACCACACAAGGCCATAGACGGAGGGGTTACCATAATATATATATATATATATATATATATATATATATATATATACACCAGGTGCTTCGTAACATGTGGGACGCACTTTCAGGATGGATTCAGCGCCTGAAAACAATGAAAAGATTTTATATAGACATATGTCCGAAATCGCTTTGTTTCCGAGTTACAGCCCGTTATGTGTTCCAGTAAGTATCTTCTTACCTTTAAAGGAAGTGCTCAAAATAACCGCCTTGCGCTTGAATACACGCCTGAACACGCCTCGTCATAGACTTCCTGGCGCATTCAAACATTCCAGGTATTGCTCAGATTTTCTGGCATCTTTGTTCTACACATTGGCGAGGCATTTCAACGTTGTCAATGGGTGTCACGTAAACGATAGATTTCAGATGACCCCACAGGTAAAAATCGAGAGGATTCAGGTCTGGGGAGCGAGAAGGCCACGCATTGGGTCCTCCACGGCCTATCCATTTATCAGGGAAATGGTCATCCAAATAGTCTCTGGTTACTCGACTAAAATAAGGCGGAGCGCCGTCATGCATAGACCACATACGACATCGGACACCAAGAGAAACTTCACCTAATAAATCGCTTAAATCATTCCTAAAATATTAGTTTTCCAGGCAAAATAAAAGGACCGATTAAGTTGTCGGCAATAAGTACTGCCCATACATTGATACTAAATTGTTGTTGGTGCCTTGACTGGATGATGGCATGCGGATTCTCTTCGGCCCAGTGATGAGTGTTGTGAAAATTGATCACGCCATTTCTTGTGAAGGCAGCCTTATCAGAAAACAACACGGAGGATAGAAAAAGAGGATCGCGAGCACACTGTTGAAGGAACCAAGTACAAAAAGCCTCTCGTGGTCCTCCAACTCAACAGTTCTGGCGCTGATTGGTCTACCACCATCTGAAACTCGCTTGTTGAATGATCCCCTATCACCAAGACGCTCGTCTATTCTCTGAAAGGTCTTCTTATCCGGCAGACGGCGATTCGGAAAATCGAGAGGATTCAGGTCTGGGGAGCGAGAAGGCCACGCATTGGGTCCTCCACGGCCTATCCATTTATCAGGGAAATGGTCATCCAAATAGTCTCTGGTTACTCGACTAAAATAAGGCGGAGCGCCGTCATGCATAGACCACATACGACATCGGACACCAAGAGGAACTTCACCTAGTAAATCGCTTAAATCATTCCTAAAATATTAGTTTTCCAGGCAAAATAAAAGGACCGATTAAGTTGTCGGCAATAAGTACTGCCCATACATTGATACTAAATTGTTGTTGGTGCCTTGACTGGATGATGGCATGCGGATTCTCTTCGGCCCAGTGATGAGTGTTGTGAAAATTGATCACGCCATTTCTTGTGAAGGCAGCCTTATCAGAAAACAACACGGAGGATAGAAAAAGAGGATCGCGAGCACACTGTTGAAGGAACCAAGTACAAAAAGCCTCTCGTGGTCCTCCAACTCAACAGTTCTGGCGCTGATTGGTCTACCACCATCTGAAACTCGCTTGTTGAATGATCCCCTATCACCAAGACGCTCGTCTATTCTCTGAAAGGTCTTCTTATCCGGCAGACGGCGATTCGGAAACCTTTCCGCATACAGACGTCTTGCTGCGGCCGCATTACACTCGGCAAGTCGATACATGAGATGCATGTCTGCCATTTCTCTATTTGAATAAGCCTTCATTCTCACTTCAAATGCACACTATCACTGAATAGCACAAAATTTTTGAGGGTTTTATTTTCACTGGACTGCACTTATTCACGGTAAGAAGTTACGAATACGAACAGTGAAACACCGCGATGCACCTCTGATTGACTGATGTCTACATTCAACGATATTGAAACATGTCATAGAGTATACGAAACATTACAATCGGCAAGACCATACATGAAATAAGTCTCGTACACACCACAAACATTGTCGGCAAGCAGTGTTTTTAAACAGTTTGCGGATAGAATTGCTGGAACACAAAACGGGCTGTAACTCGGAAACAAAGTGATTTCGAGCATATGTTTATATAGACTTTTTTCACTGTTTTCAGGTCCTGAATCCATCCTGAAAGTACGTCGCACATGTTATGAAACACCTAAATGTATTTCAACAGTAAAAGTCAATGCATGCGCATTCTATGGAACAAGTGGATAATCGATGTTAAGCGACAATGATTCTGGAGAGTAGTTGGGTGGATGACCGTTCTGTGCGTCGAGTACGACAGAACTTTGTTTTGTTTTGAAAAGCGTAAGCACGGTCTTTCAGACAAAAAAGGAGGCAGTCTTCCAGTTTTAGAAGAGTGGACAGTGTACTCAAAAAGTCCTACTGTTACTGTCTTGCTTCTTGGGAATAATTTTTGTTAATGAACGTGAAATTTGAAGAAAGATTTTTTTTAACTAAGTGTATAGTTCGTTGTGATCTATGGTTCGAGTTTCCGATAAGTTCTAAACTACAGTATATAGTATCACGTTCAAACTTCAGAATGTATACGGCGCCATTCAAAACCACTTCACCCTGAAGTTATCCTGAAAATATTCTCTTCATTGTTTTTTCCTACTTTACTATAATTCTTCTTTCACAACTAAGTGTTTGGCGGATGAGATAGAGTATTGCCTGTTTTATACTTTACTGTTACTAACGCGTGAAAGCTTTACACGTTTATAAATGGCTAAGTCTAATAATTTTTAGGCAGTATTTAAGTCAGAAAATAAAAACATAGTGGACGGCAGTAGTATAGCCGCAAAAGGGGAGAGTGCAGGAATGTTGCAAGTTATTACGTAATGTTGCAAAGGGGTGGGGTTGTTGCAAAGGGGGTGGGGTTGTTGCAAAGGGGTGTGGGTGTTGCAAAGGGGGTGGGGTTGTTGCAAAGGGGGTGTTGCAAAAAAAAATTCCCCCAAAGAGGCCTTTGTTGCCAACCCCAAAAATGGGGTTGCAAGGGGCATGCAACTTGGAGGCGGAGTTCTCCCCCAAGCTATTCCCCCCAAAGGGCCAGAAAGGAGAGAAAGGAGTGTTCACCTGGCAGGAGCCAAGTGCATATTAAGACTTCAACCGAGTAGGCGTTGTCTTATAGGCTCCTAATCAGCTAGTTGGCTGAGCCAAGGGGGGGAGGGGTACACCTGAAGGAGAGAGAGAGAGAGAGTAGTTGCCTTTGATTGCAAGGCATGAAACTTGGAGGCAAAGTTCTCCCCCAAGCTATTTTCGTTTACCTAACCTAAGAGGCCTCTAAGGGGTTTTCCCAAAGGGCCAGAAAGAGAAAGGACCAGAGGTCCTTGCTCGGCTGGGAGCCGAGCTTGAATGATTCCGTCATCAGCTTCTCGGTCTTTTATAAACCTTTAATCCGCTATGTTGCCAGATAGCGCCATGTATTCGACTGAGTTGCCAGATAGCAATATTTATTAAATTAAACCATATATTATTCAAAATACCACAATATATTTATATGATGGTAGTTAATCGATGAATCCAATTAAATTCTGTTTATTAAATAAATAATTTAAACCTTTACACACTTAATTTTTATTATAAATATTTAAGTCACGAATAACGAAACGAAAAGAAAATTTACGAAGATTTGCGAAACAATTCAAAACACACGATCGTCATTCCCCCCACCCATCTGTGCTTGTATATATAATAAACTAATGAACCACTCGTGTGCACAAACCATATATTAATCAAAATACCACAATATATTTATATAGTTAATCAATTGGAAGATTCAACCATATAAAATACCACAATATATTTATATAGTTAATCAATTGGAAGATTCATTTAACACACGCTCCAATAAATCATTTAATTCCTATTTAAATACCGAAAAACGAAAGGAGAAGAAACCTTGCGAAGAAAATTGCAAAGAAACGAAATCTAAAGAAACGAAGAAAGTTGAAATTAGCCAAAACACAATTTGCCAAAAAAAATGAAATCTAAAGAAACGAAGAAAGTTGAAATTAACCAAAACACACGCTCGACCCCATCTGTGTTTATATATATATATATATATATATATATATATATATATATATATATAAATTGAATTTCGCCGAATTAAAATCAAAAAGCACGCTTGTACATTCCCCTCCCAATCCCCTGCGAAGAAAATTGAAAAAAAAACGAAATCTAAAGAAACGAAGAAAGTTGAAATTAACCAAAACACACGCTCGACCCCCATCTGTGTATATATATATATATATATTATATATATATATATATATAGAAAGAATCATAATAATCGTGTATATTTGTCAACCCTTATGTATATATATATAAATATATAAATTGAATTTCGCCGAATTAAAACCAAAAAGCATGCTCGTACATTCCCCATCTGTGTTTGTATATGAACAACTCGTGCGCACACACACACACACACACACACACACACACACACACACACACACGAGGAAAGGACTGGGTCAATTCGAAGAACACCTGCTTGTCGAGAGACCTTTCTTCCAGGCCGCTCTTGATAAGTCTCCCTTCACTCCAAATCTTAATAATAATAATGTTATTACTTCTACAATGAAACACATTCTCAATGCGCTTACGAAGAAATCTGAAACATACGGCAATTCAATACACACGATCCTCCTCCCTCGTTCCCCCAAACCCCCCACCCATCTGTGTATATATATATATATATATATATAATAAACTAATGAACCACTCGTGTGCACAAACCATATATTAATCAAAATACCACAATATATATATATGATGGTAGTTAATCGATGAATCCAATTAAATTCTGTTTATTAAATAAATAATTTAAACCTTTACACACTTAATTTTTATTATAAATATTTAAGTCACGAATATCAGTGGGAAAAACGAACGGAAAAGAAAATTTACGAAACAATTCAAAACAGACGATCGTCATTCCCCCAAACCCATCTGTGGATATATATATATATATATATATATATATATATATATAATAAACGAATAAACAACTCGTGCACACACACACACACACACACACACACGAGGAAAGGGAGACTCTGTGTCAATTCGAATCGTCTCCCTAGAGACCTTTTTGACCGCGGGTTAATCCTTCTTCCAATCTATTCGAGCAAAAACCTCCGTTCACTCCAATTCTTAATGTTATCATTATTATTACTTCTACAATGAAAATATTTTATATTTACGCGTAATTTGTATGGTGTCATATTCTTAGATAACATCTCTGTTATTGAAAGAAATACACACAATTATATTAAATAATAATCAGCGAAAGAAACAAGGTGCATGAGGTGTGCAACCGGATTTAAAATAACAGGATCATTTGATCCGAGGCAGTAGTATGACCGAAAAGCATGTTAATGCATGGTTTTCTCTTTAATAATAATAATAACAACTAGCTCTTCCCCGAAGAGTGCCAACGGTTATGGTTTTCACTCCGCCTTAGACCCACAGTTTAACGTGGAAACCGAATGCTCTTTTAAAAATATAATTAGGATATATTTATAATTTCTTTATTATAAAATGTGGAACATGCAGTCTTCAGTGAACAGCTGTTCTGTGGATCGAAATACATCTCGTCAGGGAGTCGTTGCTTACTCTTCCACATTTCAACATAACAGGATTATTGAACCGGATTTAAAATAACAGGATCATTTGATCCGGGCAGTAGTATGACCGGAAAGCATGTTAATGCAAGATTTTCTCTTTAATAATAATAATAACAACTAGCTCGAATTGTAACAACGGTTAAGGTTTTCACTCCGCCTTAGACCCACAGTTTAACGAGGAAACCGAATGCTTTTTTAAAAATATAATTAGGATATATTTCTTTGAGAAAATATACAGATGTCATTAGTCGTCCGGCCCCATTATAGCGGATTGGTACACATCATAGCTCCACCCAGCTACACTGACAACCAATCACTACGAACATCTGGTCTTTTCGGTCGGAGCTTGGCGATTGTGCATATAAAAGGAGATATTTTTCAGTTGGGAGTAACAGTAGCTATTTTCGCGTCAGTGAATAATCCTACCAGTGCATTCCTCCACCATGGACCTGTACGTCTCCCCGGATTTGTATGAAGAAAGTGACACTGCAGCATTGATTGCAATTAATCTTTTTAACGCGATTGACCGTGATGAATTATTTCCAACGCAAACCGTTGAAGATATTTGCAGTGACGCTCCTTACAATCCGACGCAAGGGACTACCATAGAAATGTAAGTCTATAATTCGATTATATATATATATATGGAGGGTTGTAGTATCTCGTCAAATACTTCATTTAGATACTCACCAAAAATCGAAATTTTTTTATGGCAATCGTTTTAAATGTTATTTGGTTTTACCTCTTATCCCCATTATGCTAAAATCGAAATTTTTTATGGCAATCATTTTAAATGTTATTTGGATTTACCTCTTAAATGAACCAAAGATATCTTCACATAATGGGGATCTGTCTGTATACTCTGTATATGTTTTAAAAGAATGAACATTATCCCTTTAAGGTCCGATGAGGATTTGACACGTGTTATACAATCTTTTGAAGAATCTCGTGTCATGAATACGGAGGATATACTGATCACTCAGCATAATGAATGTCACACATCCTCCATCATGGACCTCTACGTCTCCCCGGATTTGTATGAAGAAAGTGACACTGCAGCATTAACTGCAATTAATCTTTTTAACGCGATTGACCGTGAATAATTATTTCCAACGCAAACCGTTGAAGATATTTGCAGTGACGCTCCTTACAATCCGACGCGAGGGACTACCATAGAAATGTAAGTGTCTATAATTCGATTATATATATATATATATATGGAGGGTTGTAGTATCTCGTCAAATACTTCATTTAGATACTCACCAAAAATCGAAATTTTTTATAGCAATCGTTTTAAATGTTATTCCTCTTAAATGAACCAAAGATATCTTCACATAATGGGGATCTGTCTGTATACTCTGTATATGTTTTAAAAGAATGAACATTATTCCTTTAAGGTCCGATGAGGATTTGACACGTGTTATACAATCTTTTGAAGAATCTCGTGTCATGAATACGGAGGATATACTGATCAGTCAGCAATGTCACACCGAAATAATGTAAGTGTTTTTCGATCTTTTTGGGGTAAGAAGACAATATATTTTCATAAATTTATTAAATGAAAGAAATAATGTACAATAACCAACTACAGAATATACCGTTACAAATATACGAACAAAAACATTATACTATACAACGAGTACGTACAATTGGAAAACGGATTTTTATCTGTCTGCATACCATTTCATCGTTTCGGCGAGTGTGGCACGGGTCAAATAAATTTAAAAATTTATAAATTCTTTATCACATGACATATGCATGAGAAATGAGACGCAGTACATTCCGCAAACATTACTAAAATATCCTTGTACACGAAACGGGTTCCATACAACTTCGGGAATATGTAACTGAGCCAGAAATTTTACAATAATAGGGTCACTCCAGGGTTGAGTACCGAGTGAATCAAAATAGTACAGGCGCTGTCTATTTTTAAAATAGACAGCGATCCAATGAATCCCTTCATTACCGATGACATCTGTGTTCACAATAAGACTACCGCATTCTCGCGTACTTGGCAAACTCAATGTTTCATTCTTCGCAAACACGCCGATAAATTTGGAACGTGTGACTCGTTCCATTACTTTCTGAAGTGTATTAGCATCCATTTTAAAAGTCAGTGATAACGCTCCTAAATCTATCTACTTCTATTAGGGCTTGCGATTCGAGATATACTAGTACACTAATAGGAGCGTCTATAGGCTTGGCGAATTCCAGCCACACTGAGATGTTTCCGCTCTGCTGTGGGGTTAAATGGGTATTTACGCTAGCAGAGAAGTCAGGTGTAATGTCAAACGGATAAAGGTTAAATTGATCAATGAATTCTTCCTGCGTTACCCCATTACCAAGCTCTTCACAATCACCTGCAATATGGGTCAGATTACTGTAGGCTCTGGCACAAAGAGGTAACACAGCGTCTGATGAATAGTCCGTACCCATTGTTCCACCCAAAGCAGTGCCATTAACGTATAGAGTTATATTTTTAAGTCCGAAATTCTCGAATTTAAAGGCACTCTTTTTATATTTTCCATTCACCGAAGCATGGTCCTGCATACCGATTAATATCCTTTTAGGAAGATTTCCCAGGGCAATGTTTTCTATCTGCTTCGATGCCAACCCTGCAGGAACCGTATATAGTTTGATTTGTACTCTGTTAATAGGATATTTCACTGTGGCGTTTAGTAAATTTTTCTCAATTTCTAGTTGTTTTGGTGAACTTAATTTCACTCGCCGTACGCGGAGGTATGTGTCCATAATGTGAACCACAACGGGCTTTGCACTCTCTTCTTCATCAGCATCCAGATTTAAGCAGATCTCAGGACTCGTGCGGGTGAGCTTTATTTTCATATCCACCCCGTTGACAAGCAACTTCTCCTGGAAAGTGAAATATGTGTGCAACCGTCCAAAACACTCGTATATTTTCTTTTTAGAATGTTTAAATTTGTCCTTTATGCTACTTTCATCTTTAGTTTGATAATATCCCTCGGCACTTAAAAAGGTAGCCTTCGCTTCTTTGGAAAAGTTGAGGACATTTTCCAGATAGGCTCGTAGATGATAGTACCCCGTGCCTGCCGACATGTTGGTCTGATTTAAATATACGTCACACTGGTTGAATATGGAGTGCAGAAAGTTTGTTTCAGGGTATACAGCAGTGCTCTTCAACCTGGGCGGTACCGCCCACTAGTGGCTCAAGGATCTCATTAATCTAAAGGTAATTGCAATTAATTTTATTGTTTTATGCAGGGTATATAACTTTTAGTTTGAGTTTTTGCATTTTTATTTTGGTGGGCGATACGGAGATTCAAAAGTTACAAAAGTGGGCGGTAAGCATAAAAAGGTTGAAGAGCACTGGTATACAGCATATTTCTCATCGCAGACCGTTCCATCAGAATGGGCTATACGTAGCTTAGCGTACATGTGCACAGAGCTTGTATCAAAAAAGTAAGGGCCTGAGCTGGGTATCACGAATTCTATAGGTGCACTCGGGGAACTAATTGTGTTTAAAGGGTTAATTGGTAATAAAGTCACTGTGCTGAATAGAAACTTGGGTTGGGGCAGCTCAAAGGGACAGCTCCGATTTACAGCATTGTGAACTACATGGGTGGATGAAGCGTGCCATGGCGAAATAGTGACTCCTTCTCGACAAGTGGTAAACAACTATGATTCATGAGATCAATGTCCTTAGCTTATATCAGTCAAAAAAGTGGTCAACCATAGGTTTCATTCGCTTACAGCACTTCTTTTTTGATATCCTTTTACGTTTAATACCACGTGACCCCTTCTTCCGGGCAGCCCTCTTCTTCTTCCCGCCACCACGCATTTTTCTCTTTGCATCTTTGATGATTTCGTCCCGTGTACGCTTTAAATGTTTTTTTAGAGCTTCTTTAGGTTTAGCCCCGGCCAATATGTCTTCTGCAGTGTTACGGCCTGATTGTAGCGCTTTCCTTCCTAGGTATCTGGCACCCCTCTTCAGCAAAGGAACAGCCGTACGTAGTATGGATGAAAAAATGGATCCAAGTCCACTCCCGCGCTGGTATCTCACCCCTCGATAGACGGTGAAAGGCTTTCTATCCATTATAACTCACTGCGTCGAAAGTGTAGCTTCACTGTTAAGCACCCGTTACCGAATGGGAAGTTTTCACCCACAATCGTTCTTATATATATTGAGATATTGGTTATTAAATTAGTTGCGACATTCACATAATGGGGTCTGTCATATGTAATACTCAAACTCCTTCATCTATGGTTGGGGATGTGAACAATGCGCAGCAGGCGTGCCTGGGTATCCCCAACAAACTGGTGCTCCACTATATTACTGTAAATATAGCACATGTCTGGGGACCTTTCAGCCAATTTCTCCATCTTCAATTGATACATTAATCTGGACAAGTCATGCTGTCTCGTGAAATGTGTCTTTGGAAGGCCGCGCTATATCGGCCATTGGTTAGAATTTGGAACTTTCTATGGTCTTTAATACGTCTGTTAGTCTTTGATTTTAGGATTAGTGTATGTGCAGGGTTGTTTACGATTTCGTATACTAAATCATTCGTAAGGTTTGAGTTTCTTAAACTTACGTTTAAGCCTCTCACAACATCCTCGACCGAACCATATTGACCCGGTCCTAGTCTTACTTCTGTACTGTAATACCGTGCAACCTTAGTCCGAGCGATACGTATAGTTTCATCCATAGCTACCCCAGCTTTTTCACACTCGTCAATGTCTCTAAGAATCGTAAAAACGGGTTCTTTATGTTCAATACTTAAAAAGATGGTGTCCAGCTGAATTTCGCATATCCCCACCTCATACGAATCACGACCCAATTCAATGTGCCCGTGGAGCTCTGTTACAAAGTTGGCTAGTGTGTTGTTAGGGTGTATAGATAGGGACGAGGAGGACGGGAGTGTGACGTAGAAATGGTTAGGAGCCATGTTGCATACTATTTAAGCTTTATTATTGCATCAGCTTTTATATAGGTGTTGAAGCTTTCTGGGTACCCTAGCCATTTCACCAGGTACATTTTTCTCTTTCCTGAACCTTTGCTTCCTAAAATTTTCTCAATTTTAAACACATTTTTTTCTAAATTAAACGCAACTTTCTGCAATTCCTCGCGGTAAAAGCCTCCTGAGATTTCTTCCCCATTCAAATCTTCAATGTAATACATCATTATCTCACCTTTAGGTCTCATAGCCCTAACTTTAAAAATCTCGCGTGTCCATCCTTGCTCAAAACCCTTTGCGAATTTATTCCCCGAACGCGACAGCCTTACATAATCATTGATTTTGAAGCGCCAGAGTGTGGTGGTGGTGTGGTGATCCATCTCTTCTCGGGAGCGTACCTCTTTCTAAAACTTCGTTAGGTGTTGTCCCAATCGTGCGATGGTGTGAGCGGTTGTAGGATGATGCCAATGATTCCAGAATGTCTAGAAATCTGTATGTGTTTTATGTGTAAAATAACGGTGCATGCGTTCCTTTATGGTGCGCTGAACTCTTTCAGCTAAAGAAGCCTTATGTATAGAATTGGTTGTGTAATAGCTGATATTAAACTCTGTCAACATGTTCTGAAAAGCACGGCCTATAAATTCCTTCCCCATATCCGTACAAAAATAGCCAGGAACCCTGTTTTCTTTTAACATTAGCGTTTTGGTGGCTTTAGCAACTGTTTCAGGTGATTTATTTTTCAGAGGAACTAGCCACAGATATCTAGAGAATACGTCTATTATGAATAGAATGTAGCGGTAACCATCGTTATACACAGAATATCTTTGCATGTCTGTTAAATCTGCTTGCCAAATAGAATCAATCGAGGAAGCCGTTGTCTTGGCTGTTTTAAACCTTTTTCTCACAGGCTTATGAAGCGTATAAGCGTCCTGCTCCCTCAAAAATCTTTCAACATCTTTTTTCCTACTCCGTAAACACTTCTGTACAGTCTATCTACGCCGCCGTAAGAGGATGGGTAAATGTCATAATAGCGTTTAGTTAATACGTTAGCCATTTGCGTATTTTAGAGGCACGTGGGTAGGGTTGGTTTAACCTCTTCTTGCTCCTCTTCAAAGGTGTTCGCCGGGGGTGACGGCGCCTTCAATTGTGTCACATGCGTTGCATGTTCCAAGTCTTTTAACCTGTTCAGATTTCCTATCAACGTTTTAGGGACATTTATTTGTTGTAGTCTTGCTTTAATATGCTTCCATCCTGATGGTGATGGCCTATCCCACTTTCTCACCAGATCATGGACAATGTCTACGATATTCGATCCCTGTACCTTTGATCCTTCCACAATGATCTCGCCTGTATCGGTCCATTGTATGGCTGGATCCTCATTCAATAGATTATAAAGACTTAAGCCTTTACTCCCAATGTATGTGGGAGGGTGCTTTTTAATACATGTTCGATATGTTGTGTGGCTAATCTTTTTGGTTGGTCAGCTGTATCGTCGGGCAGATCCTATGTCGCCATGTCCATCGTCCCCCGTGCTGTGCCTAATAACCACAGGAA
Organism: Bathynomus jamesi; assembly: GCA_023014485.1. Taxonomy (NCBI): domain Eukaryota; kingdom Metazoa; phylum Arthropoda; class Malacostraca; order Isopoda; family Cirolanidae; genus Bathynomus; species Bathynomus jamesi. The sequence goes on along the minus strand of JAJOZX010003005.1, from coordinate 126,548 downwards.
TCTCTGTAGGGCTCTTATAATTTTCGTACTCGTGAAGAAATTTCTGCAGAGCTTCTTGGTATAAGATTCTTTTCTCATCAGGTGTTTTTTCACTGTTTAATAGGGCTAGCAATTCGCTTTCCATTCTTTTAAGTCTGCTTTTACGGGGATCTAGAACCGTGTCTGGATTCCTTTGCAGTGAAGCGTACACCTCGTGGGGAATCACTACCACTTTCTTCATTATATTAATCTAGTCAGTAAAGGACCCAAAACTGAAAATAAGATGGGGAGAAATGACCCTCCTGTTTGTACAATAATTCGTTTTTTCTTCGCTACAGTTTGACTTTTACGAGCGAGTGCACGTATTATGTTCTTGTAGCGGCGTAGGCGAGCCTTCTGAGGGTTTTCATTGATACATTGCAATTTATAACGTTAAGACAGATTTCACAGATGCATTTTAAAAAGTCGGCGTCGATATTTTTAATAAACATCTGCTGCATTGCCCGGGGCAGTCGATGATAGATTTTTATTAATTCACGGTATTTCTTTAGTCTCTTTGTCATTCTGGAATATACACCGTTTCAGGCTCGTTTGGAAATATATTCGTTCGCAGAAGCACTCTAAACGTGTTTCGCGGATGAAGGTCGCAAAGCAAATATCCGTAACGCGTGCTTGTAGCTTCTTTATAAACTTCCAAAAACTCCTTACGCTGATTCGGGAACATTTGATTGGCTAATACCCCAATTTGTGATACATCTCTACGTTGCGCGAATAAGACTAGATATTGCGTATTTAACGACACATCGCGCATGTATCTATTTTTGAAAAATAGATTCTGATTGATGAAGAACACGCTTATGTTAAGATGGTGGAGAATACTGTAAATGTCTCGGCAAACGTTTTATCCATCTCCAACATGAGATCGTCAATTACAATAACTGTATGTTCATTTCCCTTTAACGAATTAACGTCATATACGCCTTTGTGGAACAAAATATCATCTTGGTACTCGTTGAACACTGATTGATACGTCGAATAGCACCATATAACTTTATGCACAAATTTCGAGAAATCTCTCCCTTTTCTTTAATGATTTTAAGCAAACACAGTTTTACCACATCCTGTAGGTCCAGATATAATACATGTGGATGGGCTCGTGAATCTGAATTTTTCTACAGAGTCCATTTCTAACACGTCACACTCCTAAGTGGGTCATTTACAAAATATTACAAATTTTGAGTGCTGTTCCTTATATTTTGTTTTCTTCTCCCACAGAACCGTGAATGACGATGAGGTAGAGCACATCATTGACATTACGGATGACCTCGACGACAGTGTAGTTGTGATCTCCTCCCCTGCCAACGAACCCTCACCAGCGATACCGGTAGCACGTCCAAAGCGGAGGTATGAGAACCCCACGTCAGGTATAAAGCGACCGAAATACGCGCCTGTTGCAGCAGTAATAGATCCCCAACCCTCAACCTCTTACGCAACAACCCCCCAGCAGCACCTCCCGCTAATATATCCCCTTATTCATCCGCCCAGTTGCCCCCCGTTCTGTTAAGTCTACAATAATAGATCCCCAACCCTCAACCTCCTACGCAACAGGCCCCCCAGCAGCACCTTCCGCTAATATATCCACTAATTCATCCGCCACAGTTGCCCCCGTTCTGTTGAGGATGTATAACGTTTGAGTTGGTGCGCTCCGCAGCCCCCACCCCAGCCTTGACTAGAAATCGGTATAGAGTCAGGGTCGACCCTAGAGCCATGTATAGCAATGGAATTGAGCGCGGGCTACGCCGGGTTGTACAGCGTATTGTAGAGTTTGCTCTTCAGAATCGCGACGAGCGTGAAGTCAGGACGAGTCTGTCCTTTGGATTCGGGTCAGATGACGGTGATGTAGACGATTATTGGGTGATAGTGCCATTTAGACGTTTGGCGGCTGAAGATGTAGAATATATATTAGGACGTATAATGCAAGCCGCCCAAAGTAGTATCCTTAATATGGACAACTTCACGGTAAATATTGACCGTGTATTCCGTGTTGCGGGCCATAGTGCCATACCGTATACTCTTAACTTCAATTCTCCGACTATTTACCGAAAGCATATAAACGTCGATCGTGGTTGCGGCTTTACAGCAGTACTCTTAGCACATATATTTACTGTACAAAATACACGGACTCAAAAAATTTGGTTGCCTACGGTCGTGGAACGTGCCCGTAAACTAGCTGTAGACTGTGAACTTGAATTTGACTGTAATATGGGTCCTGAAGAGCTGAGAATGGTAGAACAGGAAATGACTGTCCGTGTAGTTGTATTTGGGTTGGATGATCGTCGTGGGACTGTGTATGTTTTTAAAGGCTGTGTGAGAGATGGTACAAGACCCCTACTTATTTTAGGATTTTCAGGGACAACGTATCTCCCCATCCGTAATATAAGGTGGCTTTACGCGAGTTATGATAAAAGTCGAAAATATGGGAGACATCATGATTTGTGTAAGGGATGCCTCGAGTTTGCGGTTGATATAGTGAGACTGTGATGTGTGTAGACGCACATTCTTCAATAATAACTGCTTTGATTTCCATAAATCAATTGGCACGTGCAGGAAAATGAGAATCTGTGAATGTGGTATGTTTCACACAATGGATAATTGGGGGAAATTTAAGCACAAGTGTGACGAAATTCACTGTCCTACATGCCAGGAGGAATATAAGGCGGATGGAGTAAAGCATGTATGTTATATGAAAGATGCTAAGCCTAAAAATAACCCTTGTATAACTGTATACTACGATATAGAAACATATACGAACGCTGAAACCAAAGAGGTAATTCCACATTTACTTGTGAGCCAGACCATCTGTAATGAGTGTATGGGTATCGAATGTGACGAGTGCCCCAAATGCGGTAAACGGACAAACGTTTTTAAAACGAATGTCCGCGATAGTCCTGTGAAACTATTTGTGTCCTATATTGTCAAGTTAGCCGACAAGTTCAAAAAAATGACTGTGTATATTCTCGCCCATAACGGGGCAAAGTTTGACACGCAGTTCCTTTATAAGGAGTTGCTTGAACACGAATCCTCTGAGATATTTACAGGTGATCCATTGAAAAGAGGCAACAAATTAATACAGATGCAGATAAGAGGCAATGTACAATTTAAAGATACTTTATTATTCACACCTTGTAAATTAGCAAAGCTACCCAAGGTGATGGGAGTAGCAGCTGAAGTTTCCAAAGGATACTTCCCTTACACTTTCCTCACCAGCGAGACTTTAAACTACGTAGGCCCACCACCACCCAAACATTATTTTAACTATGACTGTATGGATGAACGTGAAGACTTTGATCGATACTACAACAGTTTTAATGAAAGTAACCCTTATAATATAGCTGATGAATGTGAGCGTTATTGCGTGAATGATGTGCGCGTGCTTAGAGTATGTTTCCAGGCCTTTAGAAGGATGTACATAGCCCGTTTCAAATGCGATCCACTGCAAGTCGCAACCACCATCGCATCATTATGTTTTACGGTGTTCAAGAATAACTTCATGCCTAAAGACACCTTAGCCATTATTCACCGAAACAACCCCGCAGTTACGGACACAAGGCTATTTACTGGCTCATACACCTACAGCAACAGACAGGTGTATACATAAAGCACGCCCGCAACACGGGTGAAGTACCCATTAAGATTAATGGACGTGTTTTTTGGGTTGATGGGTTAAGTGAAAACCGTGTCACTGGTGTGAAGACTGTGTACTCCTTTAACGGATGCTGGTGGCATGGATGCCCCCGTCCTGAGTGCGGAATCGCCGGAGATATCCACGGTAGATCTCCTGCCGACTGTCTTGCATGGACCCGCACCCGCGATCAACTTATAGGATCACAGTTCACTCACAAAGTCTTGTGGGAGCATGAATATGATGCACGGATGGAGACAGACGAGGTGTACCGTGAGGAAATAAACACGATCAAGCGTTCAATGGTGCTGGATCCTCTCAAATGTGGTGATAGCTTGTTTGGAGGACGTACAAATCCATTCAGACTATACTTTCCACCTACGGAGGGCGTGAAGCTCCATTACTACGATTTCTGTTCTTTATACCCATACGTGATGAAGAACAATCCGTACCCCGTGGGCGCTCCTGAGAAACTGGTGGGACCTAGCCTACCCTCCATCAATGAATTTTCAAGAAATTTGAATGATCGTTACTTTGGGCTCTCTTTCGTAGACGTACTCCCCCCACGCAATTTATGGATGCCAATCTTACCTGTCGTTATCGACGACAAGCTCATGTTTCCCCTGTGCGTGAAGTGCGCGGAAGAGGATAACGGCGATTGTAACCATATACCCCACCAGCGTAAGATCAGAGGCGTATATACAAGTCCTGAGCTGGCCCTAGCCGTACGCCATGGTTATAGAATACTGAAGATACATGAGGTGTGGAGGTTTCAGAAGCTACCCAACCTTTTCACACCATATATAAACGCCTTTTTGAAGGATAAGGTTGAGGCATCAGGGTATCCGCGAGGAGTTGATACCGAAGATGAAAAGTCTGCCTATATTCAACGTTACCGCGACCGCGAAGGTATACAACTTGATCGTGTCCAAATTGCAAAGAATCCTGGCAAGCGCTTTAGTGCAAAGTTGTGTCTAAACAGTCTATGGGGAAAATTTGCGCAGAATACCGGCAAAGGGAACATTCATTTGGCACAAAGTTATAGTGATGTCTGGGATTATGCCAATGCTCCCGATAAAGAGGTCATGGAGATCGTGAATGTAGGTAATACTTACATAATAAAGTACAACAACACTGAATTGGCCACAGATACCTCAAGGGTTACAAACATACCTGTGGCCAGCTTCACAACAGCCTACGCCCGTATAAAACTTTGGGGTCTATTGCATTCTCTTGGGCGGAGAGTATTGTATGCCGATACAGATAGCGTGATATTCACAGAGAGGGAGGGTGAATACATGCCCGCTATTGGGGAGTTCCTCGGCGAGCTCACTGATGAGATCAAGGATGAGTATGGGGACAACGCATACGCCGACTCTTTTGTCTCAACAGGACCTAAAACTTATGGGGTACGGGTCAGGGTGGGGGAGGAAAGAAATATATCGTGAAGGCAAAGGGTATTACGCTCAACCATGCGAATCGGCGGGTTGTTAACTTTGAATCGTTGAAGGATCTAGTGTGTTTGGACGATGATGAGGGCGAACGACCTCCCCAACTAATTGTAGGCACCACAATTTTCGGGCGCAGAAGCTGGGGGGCGTGAAGGAACTTAGGGGTACGAAGGTGTGCCGTAACACCTATAGGAAACGTTACCAGTTACCTGGTACCTATGATACCGTACCCTTTGGATACCATAACGTTTGATGCTTCTATTGTTAACTGACACGTATTTGTCTTGTATATAATCGTATCTATTGATTTATTACACGTATTTGTAAATATATATATAACTTGAATATCTCGTTTATTAAATCGTATTTGTAAATATATATATATAACTTGAATATCTCGTTTATTAAATAAATCATGTTTCAATTAGCGTTTCACTTTCTCCTTTGTGTGTGTGTGTGTGTGTGTGTGTGTGTGAAAGTTCTAAGCTCCGCCCACTGTAAGACGTGAGTCATGCTACTATCTGGGAGTCCCTGCGTGGTCAGTCGACTGCAGTAAGCCCGAGATCAGACGTGTATTCGCCAGAAGAAAAGATCAGACGTGTATTCAAATGGCTACCTTTAATATTGCTTGTACAACGTTTATGAAATGGTATTCAGCAAAGTGCCAGGATGTGGTGGATACCGAAAAACTTCCTATTCCCCCTCCTATGCCTCTTTTAAAACCACATTGGATTGTGCGAAGTTCAAGATGTACAAATACTCTACGGATGTTCTGGTGAGACCGTTGAAGGCTTTCGTTGCACAGACGATGTGCTGAAGTATGCTGCAGAGCTAAACTTTATAAAGTCTCACATATACCGTGAAGTAAAAGAAACAACGCGTGCAGAAGAGAAGCAGCAGGTATGGATAATGAGTCTTGCGGATGGGTGGTGTGACAAGCGGTATTACGTCATGCTACACCATGTCGATTACTCATACCCTACGACTGAAAATGTGAATCTCGTGATCATGGACAATCTTAAGTATTTTTATCACTATATTAATGTATATCATGATGAGGTTCGTAGTGAGGTTGTGGCTAGTGCCCTGCGTGAGTTTTTAACAGACTTTAGAGACGAGTATCGTTTGATGGGCAGAAAGGAAAAATATGAGCATATGTTCCTCTCAAATAGTGCGCCGGAGTGTGAAGATGTTTAGTAAAACATAAAATGTGCCTAGTTCTGATCCTGAGGTAAACTGTCTGGTGCGTAGTCTGGTAGTGATGAAATTAATTCTTGTACCGGAAAAACACCTACCCAATATGTACAACAATTCGGTGCGACTCGCGGATCATACGAGTTCGAACAACCCCATTCACGTATCATCGAGTCAGCCGCCCGTCGAACCGTTCCTGCCTACCTGCGTGCCTCACACGGCTCATAGTTATCTCAGAGCTTGAACCGAGTGGACGTGCGCTCCTCGAATACGATGGAACTTCCTTTGAGCAGCATTCTCAACGCCTCGTACGATGTGTCCGTGACGAAATCGTTGCGCGTGTTCAGGCGTAAATCCGGTACCGTTAGCTATGTACTGGAAACGGAATGTAGACAAACAAACAAACGGGTTTATTTAAGTGTCGAGGAGATGAATAGAATCTTCGTGATAGTTGAGAAGTGGAGTGAAGATCGTTATAAAATACCTGCTAACGTAGGTACAAGAAGAGAGCAGATTAGTGACGCACCCTCATACGCCGTTGTATGTACGTTGTGTATAAATAACGATCGGCCGTGCATTGATATACGGCTGATGTGGAAGAATGCTTCTGATAATAACGCTCTTGTTCCTACGCGAAACCGTTTCATCCTCGACAGAATGTTTGAAATCGTCGGATTCCGCAAGCTGAAACCTATATTAGACGCGCGTGTTACGGATATGCTTTATTTTGATACAGTACTTGAATACGCATACACCGCTCTGCTCGATGGGTTTACCGAGTGTAGGGCTGAACAGGGTGAGAATGGTCTAGAGCTGGACGTTTATTTAAAAAGTTTAGACTCTTTGAAATACCATGAACTTTGGTACAAAGCAATTGATCGGTACAAGGCTGAGCTCACCTACACCGTTCACCCTGAAGAACTATTTCTTTATATAACGCGCAGTTGTCGTAACGATTTAGAAGATTATTTCAATTGCCGCTATGTTGAGTGAGTTCACGATTGAAAAGCTCGAGTCGGTAGAAATAAACCCTCGATTGGAAAAGCGTGTTTATAAACTTGTGTTTAATAATGTAGCTAACGATGAACTCTTTGTGCGTGCTTTTGATTGTATTCTAGACGTATTTAAAGATGACTTACCAACCGGTTGTAAAGTGGGAACAAAAATAGTACTGAACGATATGAAAGCCCTTCATATCGAATACAGGTTTCCCTATACTTTAAGCGGTGAAATATTATTAAACCGCATATACTGCGTAATGCAGAGCAATAATGATGTAATTGTAAACTCGATTAAGTGCGAGTTTAGTATTTTGAAAAAAAAGTGAAATGTATTTATATATTTTGCGTGATATTTCTCCTATACTGTTATGATTATATGCATATTTCTATTATTATTGAAATGTATATTTATTTCTATATATCTCCATAATTGTGTGTGTGTATATTTTTTTTGATTATATGCATATTCCTCAATTATTATTGAAATGTATATTTATTTTCTATATATCTCCATAATTGTGTGTGGATATATTTTTTTTGATTATATGCATATTCCTCAATTATTATTGAAATGTATATTTATTTTCTATATATCTCCATAATTGTGTGTGTGTATTTCTCCTGTACTGTTGTATTGACGGAGTATATGCATATTCCTCATTTATTATTGAAATGTATATTTATTTTCTATATATTTATAATAAACAGAATAATGCAATGTTGTTTTACTTAATTCTAATTATAACATGTTACGCCTTCTAAACCTACTAGCGGAATTCTAAATGTATACAATGGTATCTGGCCATAATAATGCTAAAAGTGATATCTGGCAACTGAATACATGGCACGAAATCTTTTAATTGTTTAGTGAGAAAACTCACCATAATAATGCTAAAAAGTGGTATCTGGCAACTGAATACATGGCGCTATCTGGCAACTCAAGCCATTTACGTCTTCTAAGCCAACTGGCTGATTAGGAGTCTATAATAATGTATACAATATTATTTGGCAATGCTAAAAAGTGGTATCTGGCAACTCTAGCCATTTACGCCTTCTAAGCCAACTGGCTGATTAGGCGTCTATAATAATGTATACAATGGTATCTGGCAACTCAGTCTTCGATTAGAATTAATTAATTAAATATATAACACAAACTGAATACATGGCGCTATCTGGCAACGCTAGCCATTTACGCCTTCTAAGCCAACTGGCTGATTAGGCGTCTATAATAATGTATACAATGGTATCTGGCAACTCAGTCTTCGATTAGAATTAATTAATTAAATATATAGCACAAACTGAATACGTGGCGCTATCTGGCAACTCAAGCCATTTACGTCTTCTAAGCCAACTGGCTGATTAGGAGCCTATAAAACAACGCCTACTCGGCTGAAGTCTTAATATACACTTGGCTCCTGCCAGGTGAACACCTCTCCTCCTTTCTCTCCTTTCTCTTGGGGGATAACGCCGCCTCCAAGTTTTCCTTGTTGCACCTGCAGCATCCCCCCTTTGGGGGAAATTTTTTATTTATTTTTTGCAACAACCCCCCCCCCCTTTGCAACAACCCCAACCCCCATTTGCAACACCCATCCCTCTTTGCAACAGTACGTAATCGCTTGCAACATTCTTGCACTCTCCCCTTTTTCGGCTATACTACTGACGACAATGCTTCTAACCGATTTCAGCAAGATCAGCGAAATTAAGCGACATTGATCCTGTAAAGCAGTTGGATGGATGACCGGCCTCTGCGTCCAGATGATGTAGCGATCTGTGTTTCGGATAATTTAAACTGTTAATATATTTCATTTGGAGTCATAAATTTATGTATATTGCAATATGGGGATGTTCTAAAGGTTACTTACAAAATGATGAATTTGTTTATTTACTCGTTTAGCTTCCAACAAAAAATAATTTGAACGAGAGAGAGAGAGAGGAGAGAGAAACTTTTAGTTTTATCTTGAAAAATCTTTAATAATAAGGAAGAATGCTAATAGGAAAATGTGAAATGTCTAAAATATCCACAATTAGTAATTTTTATACAATATTTAAATGAGAAAGTTTCGCTGTGTTAGATAGAAATTTGTAATTTTATATACTATCATCTATCTTGAAGAAATGCATGTAGAGAAGGGCGATGAAGACTGCAGATATAAATTTAAAGTATGCGGTTTTTTACTCGTATGTTCTTGTACGAGTATTTTAAACTGTGTATATATTTTATCATAAAAGCAGAACCTTACTAAATTGTACATAAAGATAATAGTTTCAGATACATTATTGTAAATTTAAAATTATCTGTATACAGTATGTATATGTTACGCACAGAAAAAGGAACATGGAACAAGGAGCTCCTCTGGCAAAATTAAATCCACTATAGTCTGAATAAGTAAAGGTAAATGACAAATTGAAAAATGTACCCTCAAGTTTTCCGGTTGAGGTTTAAGTGAGGGAAGCTATATTTTGGGACCTCTTTGCTAGTGACCCGTTGCCCAGGTTGGGCTTCCATCATGAAAAAGAAAAACTATAGTATTTGTCATTTACCATTAATTATTGAAACTATAGTGGATTTAATTTTCCCAGAAGAGTTCCTTGTTCATGCACGGTCTGTGTGTAACCTAAAAGTTTCTCAGGGGACCATTATGAGTTGTAACACACACATGCATATAAGTATATACACTGTATATAACTTGGAAATTTCTAGTATGCACATATGACTGGAGAGAAATATGCTGTACAAGATGACGTATTAAGGAAATGTTTACTTAACTTATCTGCATGAATTCTTTCGGATTTTTTGTTCAGGTGCGCGCGCAAGTGCACACACACACACACACACACACACATATATATATATATATATATATAGGTGAAATGAGGAATCATCGCACGGAACATTTGTTTGAAAGGTGTATATATATATATATATATATATATATATATATATATATATATATATATATATATATATATATACAGGGTGTCCCATAAGTCCGGCATCATAGGAAAAATAATAAAAAAAGCCAAAACAAAAGCTTTTATTTACAAAACGTGCTCAATATGTCCACCATTGTTTTCAATACACAAATTCAGACGTGATACCCAGTCAGCAGGCACACGGTGAATGATGTCAGGAGTAATGGTGTTACATGCCCCAATAATTTATTGCGCTGCCGCAAATGTTCAACACTCCTAATTTTCTCTGCGTTATACCAGTGCTTTCAAGTGGCCCAAGAGATAAAAATCTAGTGGCGTCAGATCCGGGCTTCTAGCTGGCCATTCCACAGGCCCTCGACGTCCTATCCAATGACCATGGAATTATTGGTACAGGTATTCCCTTACTTGGGTGCTGTAATGTGCAGGAGCGCCGTCTTGCTGGAACCATGTTGGGAAATTTCCTTCAAGACACTGGGAAATGCTTCTTCCTTGAGCATACGTAGGTAGGTGCCTCCAGTGACATGTTCATCGAAAAAGAAGGGGCCTATGATGCGATCCTTCCAAATGCCACACCATACCATCATCCGAGATGCACCTTGTTCCTTTGAAGAGGTATACCAGTGAGGGTTGTTTTGAGACCAGTAGCGGGTGTTCTGTCGATTTACCTCACCATTTCCATAAAAAACAGCCTTGTCACTGAACAGAATGGTGGACGGGAAATTGGCATCCCGAGCATATGAATTATGGTTTGTAGAAATAGAAAATTATGAATTTCTCCTATGATACCGGACTTATGGGACACCCTGTATATGTATATATATATATATATATATATATATATATATAAGCGCCTCGGTGGTTTATTGGTTAGCATCGCTGACTACGAATCCATCGGCCCCGGATTCGAGACCCGACGGCAGCCGGCGCGCAGCAAAACCCAGCTGTCCATCCTTCCACACAATAAAGAAAGTGGTTGGTAGATAAATGGGCACCCTAGGTGGCTTAGTGGTTAAGACGCTGTGCTGCTGATGGGGCATGGTTCGGATTCCACGTTAAACTGTAGGTCTAAGGTGGAGTGAAAAGCTTGACCTTCGTCAGAATGAACAATTCGGGCGGAAGCTAACCAAAGGTTATATATACTATATATTACAGTCAATCTGTGAAACCAATCATTTCAGTAATGTCTAAAAATTTAAGGCATGTCCCGTAATACCTGTGACCATTAAAAACATAAGTAAATACGCATTACTAACCTAACCAACCTAATCTAACCTAACGTTCCTAACTTAACCTAACCTAATTTTCACGAAGTCATTAATCGCTTAATCGAATTACGCAAAATGCCTGAAATGACTGGTTTCACAGATTGACTGTAACATATGCCTCACTGAACCTCATTTTAGTTCCGTGTGTTGGTCTCTCTTCACACGAAGGTCAAGCTGGTGGCCCCGCTCCTAGTCCTGACTTGGTGGAGGAACGAGTTGCTCTCTTGCGCTCTTCACCGCATATAGCCAGGTACACCGGGTTCATCTGGTACCGTCCTGAGCCAGGCATCTAGTCTTCGTTTGAAGACTTCAACTTTGACCCCTGTAACATTTCTGAGGTCCTTTGAAAGCTAGGTAAAAAGTCTTGGCCCTCTGACAACCAAGCTATTTTTCCTTCAGTGTTGAAGAGATCCCTTGTCGGGCCTTTAATTTGGGAACACTACACATTCTGCCTTTCCTATTTTCCAGCGTTGTTTGGATGGTAATTGGGTTTAATGTGAGGTTTGGTACCAATTTATCGATCATTTTCCATATGTAGATTATGGTGTACCTCTCTCTTCTCCTTTCCAGGGAATACAGATTTAGTTTAAGTCGTCTTTCCCAGTAGTTGAGTTCTTTGCAGCCATCAATCTTAGCTGTGAAATGTCTCTAAGTTTCTTCTAGTTTATTAATTTCTTCCTTTTTATAAGGTGACGTCAAAACTGAGCAGTATTCAAGTTTTGGTATGATCAGTGTTTTCAGCAGGGGAATCATTACTGTCTTATCCCTTCTTTTGAGCGTTCTTAGTACCTGTCCCGCGACTCTTTTTGCTTTTTTTAGAGCTGTTGATTTTGTGTCTCGAATTTCGCATCATCGGTTATTATATATAACCGCAAATCAATCGCTTTCGTGCTTCTCTGAATTTCCTGTCTATCTGGAACATAATAGCAGTCAGTCGTGTGTATATATATATACACACACACCTTTCCTTTCTTTTCAACCTTTCAAAGGCTCCGTGCGATGATTCCTCATTTCACGAAGGTCAAACTTGTCGCCCCTACTCTCCAGTTGGCCTGGTGAAGTAGTGAGTTGGTTTCTTGTACTCTCTTACTCTCCACCTCACATAGTCAGGTACGCCCTGCTCATCGGGGGATGTTCTGAGCCAGGCGTCTAATCTTTTTTTGAAGATGTCCATTGCAACACCATTCCTGTTCCTTAGGTCTTTGGGCAGCTGATTAAACAGTTTTGGTCCTCTCATAACAAAACTATTTTCTTTCAGGGTTAAGGATGTTCCCTGTATCGCCTTTAATTTGGGAACACGACACAGTCTTCCTTTTCTACTTTCACTGTTGTTTGGGGAGTCACAGGGTTCAGAGTAAGATTAGGGATTAGTTTCTCCATTATTTTCCAAGTGTAAATAATGGTGTATCTCTCTCTTCTCCTTTCCAGTGAATATAGATTTAGTTTGCGTAACCTTTCCCAGTAACTTAGTTCTTTGCACCCATTGATCTTGGTTGTGAACCTTCTCTGAATCCCTTCTAGCTGTCTCATGTCTTCTTTATATATGGGGATGTTAGGACCGAGCAGTATTCCAATTTGGGTATGATCAGTGTTTTTAGTAGAGGAATCATTATATTCCTATCCCATTGTTTAAAGGTTCTCAGTATCTGCCCAGTTATTCTCTTTGCTCTGTTTACTGCTATCTTATTTTGTGTTTCAAATTTCGCATCATCAGTCATTACAACCCCTAAATCTTTTGCTCTAGAATTTCTCTGAATTTCCTGTCCATTTGGGGTATAATATTCCATGGATTTTAGGTCTTCTCTTTCTCCGTACCTTAACAGCTGAAATTTCTCAGTGTTAAACTTCATATTGTTGTCTTTCGTCCACTTGTAGATTCGGTTCATGTCGGTTTGTAGAGATCCTATATCTTCTGGGTTTCTTATTTTTCTAGTGATCTAGTGTCATCGGCAAAGGATGTTACTGTACTGTCTCTGGTAACGTCCTCATATATTTCAGGTAGCATGATTATGAAGAGTAGTGGAGCTAATACTGTTCCTTGTGGTACTGAGCTGAGGATCTCTGATTCTGATGAAGATACTATTTGTGCTGTAACGACTTTGCGCAGCCCACTAAGGAAATTATATATCCATTTCCCTAATTCTCCTGTTATTTCCATATATTTCAGTTTATGCATTATGATTCCATGGTCGCACTTGTCGAACGCTTTGGCAAAGTCTGTGTTTAGTACATCATAGTTTTCATTGCTTTCAAGTGCATCAATAATGTTATTGTAGTGTTCCATTAGCTGTGATAGGCATGATCTGCCTGACCGAAACCCGTGTTGGTTATCATTGAATTTTTTTCTGAGTTTCCAAAAGTCATAGATTTTCTGTCGAACTATTCTTTCAAATATTTTAGTGAGATGAGATGTAAGCGACACTGGCCTATAGTTTTTGGCCTCGGATCGATCTCCTCCTTTATATACTGGGACTATGTTCGCTCTCTTCAGGATGCCCAGTATTTTTCCCGTGTCTAGTAATCGTCTCCATACCCAATATAGGGGCTCAGCGATTGCATTCTTGCAGTTTTTGATCAGTGTGGCATTCCATTTATCCGGTCCTGCCGCTGAGTGTGCATTTAGTTTCCCTATATCTTGTGTAATATCATCTGTCGTAAAGTCGAAGTCTGTTATAGTTTCCCCTTGTAGTTCTTCAAAGAATGCGTTTCTATCGTATATCAGTTTGTCAGTTCTTGATATACTGAAAGATGATCCGTACTGAGCTCTTAATATTTCAGATACTTCAGTTAGATTATCAATGAAGCACTGTTCTCATTTTTCAGAGGTCCGATAGTCGCATCGTTTTTCGACTTCCTTTTTGCAAAATTATAGAAGTACTTTGAGTTAACCTTTATCGCCTCTATAGCGTCGTCTTCCTCTTTTTCTGTATGCTTCTCAATTACGTGTGTGTGTGTGTATATATATATATATATATATATATATATATACACACACGAGGGTAATTCAATAAGTAGCCGCACTTTTTATTTTCGCAATTTTATTTTCACATCTGATAGATTATAAACACATCACTCCTCAACATAGTCTGCCTGTTTCTCAATACACTTAGTCCAGCGATCTACAAGCTTCCGAATGCCTTCACAAAAGAATTTTTTTGGCTGTGTGCGTAGCCAGTCATGCACCGCCTCCTTCAGGTCACCATCGCCTTGGAATCGCTGACCTCTCAAAGCGTCTTTTAGTGGTCCAAACAGGTAAAAATCCGAAGGTGCCACGTCTGCACTGTAGGCTGGATGGTCGAGAACTTCAAGTTTAAGTTCTTGAAGGCATTTTCTAGACTGGGAAGTGGTATGAGGGCGCGTAGTGTCGTGTAACAGAATAACACCTGACAATCTCCCTCTCCGTTTTGTGCGAATTGCTTGCTTTAACTCATTCCGAAGCATATCAGAATACGAATAATGATAATGATAACCTTGAACATTATCTAGGGCGTGGAACTACAGTAACAAGTGCATCGTGTTCTGACATGCTTCTGAATGAGTTAAAGCAAGCAATTCGCACAAAACGGAAGGTGTTATTCTGTTACCCGACAATGCGCGCCCTCATACCGCTGCACAGACTATAAAATGCCTTCAAGAACTTAAATTTGAAGTTCTCGACCATCCAGCCTACAGTCCAGACGTGGCACCTTCGTATTTTTACCTGTTTGGACCACTAAAAGACGCTTTGAGAGGTCAGCGATTCCAAGGCGATGATGACCTGAAGGAGGCGGTGCATGACTGGCTACGCACACAGCCAAAAACATTCTTTTGTGATGGCATTAGGAAGCTTGTAGATTGCTGAACTAAGTGTATTGAGAAACAGGGAGACTATGTTGAGAAGTGATGTATTGATAATAATCTATCAGATGTGAAAATAAAGTTGTGAAAATAAAAAGTGCGGATACTTATTGAATTACTCTCGTATATCAGGTTGTAACATAAATTCTGCTCGATTAGAAAACGGACGATAGATAATAGAATAATCTCAAGATAATGTGAAATAGTTTTAGAAATGTTGCAAAATACACGCGGCGACAGGTTCGCACATGTTTTATCACGATACAGAATGAATTAGGCTAATATAGGCTTAGGCTAGTGTAGGATTAGGCTAATGAATATTTTCTCTGGTGTTTTTCATAGAGTTACAACGCCACCCCCTACGATATTAAAGTAATTGAAAAAACATGGAGCCCACGAAAGAGCATATTCGACCTGTGATGCTGTATGTGTTCCATAAAGAATCTAACGCTAGTGAATCCACAAGAAACATCCAAAGAGTTTATGGAAATGATGTTGTGAGCGAATGGATGTGTAGGAGATGGTTTGAGAAGTTCAGAAATGGAGACTTCAGTCTGAAAGAGTATCAACGAACAGGACGACAAAATGAGTTAGATGAAGAGTTGCTGAAAGCAACAGTGGAGGAAAACCCAACGGTAACTGTAAGAGAACTTGGCCTGCAGCTCGGCGTTAGTCATATGACCATTCATCATCATTTGAAGTTGTTAGGAAAAGTAGTAAAGGTTGGAAAATGGGTTCCGCATGATTTTTCACAAGCGAATCGATATTTGCACATCACTGCATTCTCGGCAACTGCAGGCACCGTTTTTGAATCGGATCGTCGCTGGGGATGAAAAATGGGTCCTCTATAACAATATTAAGCGTCGACATCAGTGGCTTAGCCGTGAAACAAAGCCTGAACCTCACCCAAGGAATGGACCCCATCCAAAGAAAATTTTGCTGTGCGTTTGGTGGGATATGCAAGGAATTACTCATTTTGAGCTTCTGCCAGATAACCAAACAATCACAGCTGAAGTCTACTGCCAACAACTCCAACGACTGAAGATAGCATTACAAGAAAAACGTCCTGCATTAATTAATCGCAGAGGTGTTCCATTCCACCAGGATAACGCGCGCCCTCACACTGCTCGAATCACCACTGCCCAATTGGAGGCATTTGGTTGGGAAAAAATGCCTCATCCACCTTATTCTCCGGACATCGCACCTTCAGACTACCATTTATTCAGAAGCCTGCAACACCACCTAGATGGACAAAAGTTGCAATCCAGGGAAGCTATCGAAAACGAAGTGATCACTGTTTTTAACTGGAAACCAAGGGATTTCTTCGAACGTGGCTTAAAAAAACTTTTCTACAGGTGGAAGGAGGTTATAGAAAAAGAAGGGAATTATATTGCTGATTAATGTATCATTATTTCACTTAATTTTTATTGTGAATAAACTAAAAATTCGAGCAAATTTGTCCATACAAATAATTTAATTTTTGTTTTGAATTAACTGAAAAAATCGAACAGAATATATGTTACAACCTTATATATATTGTTAATATAAAGCGCAGAAGATTTTTCCAAAAAATGCATTGTAGCAGTAGTGTATAAATCAAATTAATGTAAAAATTAAATTATTATTATTATTATTATTATTATGATTACTAATGAAGCATCGAGGAAGAGAGGAAGAAAGGTTCAGTTCTCGTGGTAAGCTCTGTAAAACCCTTTAGAATTTCCGTTGGTGGTACTCTGGGGATACCTGAGGGACCTCAACGCCATATGACCTAGATGCTGCGAAGTCGTTTATGCAAACATATATAAGCTCGTATATATATATATATAATATATATATATATATATATATATATATATATACTCTAACATTCTTAATAGTGTGAGTAGAGATAATCTTAAGATAGATTGCAGCGAAACGATTGTGGGAGGGACAAGGGAAAATATTTTGATATCATTTTCTGAAGTAAAGAGGTTAATTAAAGAGTTAAAGACTGGTTCTGCGTCAGGGGTAGATGACTTATCGAATCAGCATTTAAGATATGCAAATGACGTAGTATGTCTGCATATATCATTGCTCCTATCAGCCATTCTTGTTCATAGCTATATCCCTGCAGAGTTCATGAGGGTATATATCTTGCCCCTGGTCAAAAATAAGTACGGAGACATTCTGTCCAGCAATAATTACAGGCCTATTGCTGTCGCTTCCTGCTTCTCGAAACTACTAGAAAAACTCTTGTTACTCCGATTAAATGATTTCCTATGGACATCTAATCAGTTTGGCTTTAAAAGGTCCCACTCAACTGACCTGTGTATCTATGTACTTAAAGAAACAATATCTAAATACATTGACAGTAATTCAACCATTTATAGCTGTTTCCTTGATATAAGTAAGGCATATGATAGGGTGAACCACAATATTTTATTTGCAAAACTAGAAGACAGGAAGGTTCCCATGTATATATTAAATTTATTGAAATTTTGGTATTCCCACCAATCTTTTACTGTTAGGTGGGGCAATGTACTATCCGAGTGTTTTGGCTCCTCTTGCGGGGTGAGACAAGGCTCCTTGCTCTCCCCTTTGCTGTTTAATGTGTATATTGACGGATTAATTGCTTCACTTAATGAGGCAACAGTAGGATGTTGTATAGATAACACAAGGATAAATAACTTAGTTTATGCCGATGATATGGTGTTAATAAGCCCCTCCGTTAAAGGTCTGGATCGACTACTAAATGTCTGCGAAGTGTGTTCGCAGAAACATGATATTCTTTTTAATGTTACAAAAACTAAGGTTATGCAATTTCATCCTAAAAGCTGTAATCAGCCAGCTGATATAAGGTTTAAAATGAACGGTGAAGTAATTGAGGAAGTACAAGAGTTTAAGTATTTGGGTCAAACTATTACCAGCTCCTTGAGTGATTACTCGGATATAAGAAAACAATCTCGAAGCCTGTGTGCTAAAGCGAATATGACCATAAGGAACTTTCGTTTCTGTACAAGTGAAGCTAAAGACACACTCTTTCGTACTTTCTGCAGTAATATATACGGTCAGCAACTCTGGGTGAATTATAAAAAAGGGTCTGGCAGAACCCTAAATTTGCTGTACAACAGGTACAGGTCTTTTAGACTCTTGCATAAATTACCCCCGAGATGCTCAGCTTCGCAAATGTTTGCTACCCGCAATGTCCCGAGCTTCCCGGAGGTAACAAGACGTGCTCAACACAGTCTAATGCAAAGAATTAAAAAATCAACCAACCCGATCATCCAAGCTATCCATGAGTCCTGCCATTTATCCTCTAAGCTATGGACTTCTTGCTACGAAAACGTCTGTCTGTAGCTCCACTTAACTGCGACAGTGCAGTATTATTTCTAATCAATTGTATATATTTCTATCCTTAGTGTATGAACTGTCATTGTATTAATAATATTTGTCATATGGACTATAGTCTGCCAATAAACCTTTTCATTTTCATTTTCATTTTCATATATATATATATATATATATATATAGAGAGAGAGAGAGAGAGAGAGAGAGAGTGAGGGTTTTTTTTTTACCTGATGTCAGATCAGATTAGATTTTCCATCAGCTGTTTTGTCTGGATTTTTCAGTTTGTGTGTGTGTGTGTGTGTGTGTGTGTGTGTGTGTGTGTGTGTGTTAAGGCTTAAATATTAAGCTTTTATATAAATTTTGAATCTAATTTGTTTAAAGATATAAATATAAATATATACATTTGTGTGAAATATTTTTTAAAAAATACGTGAGAATTTTTCATTCAGACTTCTGATTTGTGAGTAATATATTTTGAAGTCTTAAATTTAATTTTATTTTAAATAAGTTATAAAGCAAAGTGCCAGAGTGGATGCCAAGGAATTTGTGAGAATGGGCCGTGGCTTCAGTGATCTGTGAGTGTATGCGTGTAGATTATTTGGTGGTCTCTCAACTTCATACTATTATTCTGTGCATAAAAACTTTTAACAGCTATAGCATTAAAATGAGAGGTGCAAATAGTGGTGTGTCTTCGTAACATTGTTGCAAGAAAGAAATTTAGCTGGCAGGAAGAAATTGGGACAAAGGATTAAAAGAAAGAAAAGAAGACAAAAATTAGACTAAAAAACATATATATATAAATCATATTTAAAAGTAAGGGTAAAGGGTGATGGGTAAGCGGAATTAAAAAATGTAATAAGTTTTGCCTTTAAGAGGGGAGTATTCTGGCAGAAAGGATTTTCTACTTTCTTCAGGTTACGTGAAAGAAAAAATTATTTATATGTATGATTAAAATGGTGACCGCTAAACTTCATACTATTATTTTGTATATTATAATTATACGAATTGCTGAGGACATTGCAGTGGGTCCTGTCTTTAAACTCAGATAGCGCCTGGTGTTGTTGTTTATCATACCTTTACCTGCCCTGAGATTCCAACCAGCCCCAAAATTTTAGCATTAAAATGATACCTCTGAACTTCATACTTTTACGTCATATTACTCTTTATTTATTTATTTATTTATTTAGTATTATTAGTTTCTAATTTTTTTTTGCTATATAAATATATATATATATATATATATATATATATATATATATATCGGGTAGCCCAAAAAAAACGCCTTGAGATTTGAACATCAATAACTTCAAAAATATGCAGTTCACACTTCCATAATTTACATAACTTTACCTCAATCTATTTATAAGCTATCATAAAAATTTCAGATCTCTACATAAAATACTTTTTCCACAACTGAGGGAACAATGAGGTATGATGAAAAAAACGAATATCATAAATCCTATATTTGTATAGCTGTACCTGGCAACTATTCTAAGACTTGTAGTAGTTTCCTTAGCCTATGGATAATCTGTTAGTCTCTGAAAAACGTCAGATAATATAGGCTACGCCCATCTTAAGCAGTTTTTTAAACTTACCCTTCAAATTATGGTTCTAACTAACGGTGAAAAAGCGGTGACTGAAAAGTGTTTCTTAGGAATAAAAATGGACTGGGTCAAGAATTTTGAGGGAATTTCCAGGAATAATTTGTAATGTTACGTCTGTGAATAGAATAATTGAAAAATTTGAAGCAACCGGTTCGACGGCACGGAGGCGTGGAAATGGTCGTCCTAAAACAGTTTACACTCAAGACAATATAGCAATGATCGAAATGATGAGTCTATCTCAAGAGGATCGACCTGGGTCAAACTGCTCTCAGAGGAAAATCGCAAGAAATTTAGGTATCAGTCGAAGTTCCATACAAAGAATGCAGAGAACGGTAGGACCAAAAGCATTTAAAAGGATCCGTGTCTCAAGACGTGACAGCAATGTAAGAGCTAAAAGAAAAATTCGTTGTTGAAAATTGCTTGATAGATTTTCGTCAAATGATGTTAAAAAAATAGTTTTTACAGATGAAAAAGATTTCACCAACGAGATTGCTCGAAACTCGCGGAACGATGTTGTTTATGGTCGGCGTAAGAAAGACATTCAGCCATCGAGACTTTATCACCAGACAAGCCGGTTTTCCAAAAAAATCATGATATTAGCAGGTGTATCGTGGAATGGGAAGACGAAAATTCATTTCATTTCAGAAAATAAAAAAATTAATTCAGAAACCTATGTAAATCTCTTAGAGGAGAATCTTTTGCCTGATTGTCGCGTCTGTATTATGGAAACGATTTCATACTCCAACAAGATGGTGCTACAGCTCATACTAGCAAGTTCACACAGGATTATCTACAACAGAATGTAGTCAACTTCAGTGGAAAAAACGACTGGCCCCCGCAATCGCCTGATTGCAATCCCATGGGTTATTATTGCATATGGAACACTCTAGCAGAGAAAATTTATGAAGGCCAAACAGAAAAGTTTACAGAAATGCAATTAAAGAAAAAAATACTTGAATATTGGGACAAAATAACATTAACAGAAATAAGAAAATGTATCATGTCATGGAAGAAACGGTTAATATTAGTTTGTAAGCAGGACGGAGGACATATTGATCATATTTGTTGATAAGATGTGAATAATAAAAATTTTTCAGTTTATCATATTCGTTTTTTTCACCATACCTCATTTTTTCCTCAGTTGTGGAAAAAGTATTTTATGTAGAGGTCTGAAATTTCTATGATGGCTTATCAATAGATTGAGGTAAAATTTTTCGGATGAAGTAAAGATAAGCAACCCCAGCCTTCTTTAATTAGCCTTATAAGGCTAACTAACGAAAATATCACAACCTAACCTAACCAATCGTCAAGGGCGTACAGTTGACTTAACGATTGGTTAGGTTAGGTCGTGATATTTTCGTTAGTTAGCCTTATAAGGCTAATTAAAGAAGGCTGGGGGTGCTTATCTTTACTTAATCCAATTTTTCTAAATTTTGGAAGTATGAACTGCATATTTTTGAAGTTATTGATGTTCAAATCTCAAGGCGTTTTTTTGGGCTACCCGCTATAATTATATATAATAATAATCTAGTAGTATTCCCGCATTTCGGACGAGGAAGTTGGGGTGCTCTGAAATCCTGCCCCTGGAGGCCTTCGTCTCCGTTATAAGGGGCCCCCACTTCCTAAACCATTTGTTGGGCCTCACAGGTCTTAATGAAGGGCAGTTGCCCCTTTTGGTGCCCCTTGTGGGGTTCTTTCACGGTCTTTCATGAGACAAGCAAAATCAAACAAAAACAAACACAGACAAAAGCAGACAAAGACAGAGTTTGACACTCACTTTTGAACTTATACCCTTAAACATTAGAAATGAAAACTTAAAAATATCTGAAAACGGATTTAATAGGACTAACGAGAGTATGCATCGACCTCAAAACACACACTGACTCGTATTATACCTCTTCAAATGTAATTCCACTTTCATGTGTTAACAAAATGCGAACATCATAAAATATAAGCTCAGATTAATCACGTTTTAAATCAATAACAATTTCTTTGTTTATTATTTGTATTATATGAAGTTAAATAAAAATATTAAATAAAATTAAAATAAAACATTTTGTTTTCAATTATAGGGGTAAATTTTGCTTATCCTAATTAAAATTCATTTATTCTACATTAACATGAAATGAAGCGAACTGAAATGAAATGAAAGGGCTTATTGGCAGACTGTACCCCATATGAGAAATATTATTAAGCTACATTATGTAGTTTAGCCAATATAACTATTATTGTTTATCATCAATTGCCAGCTTAAACATTATTATTTGTTTATCAATATATATATATTTATGGGATGAATTTCACAATTAAACACGTGAAATGAATGAAAAGTGCAGATGTGTGTGTGTATGTATATATATATACACACACGCCGTAAATATATACTGTATATTTGATAAGTTTCTGATTCAATGTACAATGGTTGCATATTTCTTTCTTAAGTCCGTTAATCATAATTGGTAACTCAGTTCACAATCCTGCCAGATTTTCCAAACTAATTAATAATAAACATTTTTAAACGTATGTAATTTTTTCTAGTGATTTAACTGTAACGAGAAATATTTATTATTATTATTATTATTATTATTATTATTGTTACCAATTATTGAATATAAATTACACAGGCCTGTGAGTTAGAACTTTGTAGGAGAGAATTTCTTACTAATAACTGATTTTATATGACTCAATTACATTTGAAATGAAATGAAAAGGGTTATTGGCAGACTATACTCCATATGACAAAAACTATTATTAAGTTACATTATGCAGTTAGATTAAAATATACGCATTTAGCCGACATAGCAATTATTATTTACCTTGAATTACCATCTTAAACATTATTATTTGTTTATCGTTATATATATATATATATATATATATATATATATATATATATATATATATATATATATATATATATATATATATGACTTTTTAAAAAGATTAGGATGAACATGCAGATACATGCAATATCTGTTTACCTACTCTAAACATCCACTTAAACATTATTACTAATATTGATTTATTGTTATTAATAATATATATATATAATAATATTATATATATATATACACATGTTAAGAGTATTTAAATTAAACAGGAAAATAGTCTTGTTGCGAGAGGACAAAAACTGTTTAAACAGATGCCCAAGGAGTTATATATATATATATATATATATATATATATATATATATATTCCTTCCTTTTCAACCTTTTGAACGTTCTGTGCGCTGATTCCACATTTCACGAAGACCAAGTTTGTCAGCCGTCCTCCCGAGATGGCCAGGTGAAGTATATAGTTAGTTTTATACACTCCATCTCACATAAATCATTATCCACGGCTCAGCTGGGTTTGTTCCGAGCCAGACGTCTAATCTTCTTCTGAAGATGTCTGTCGCAGCACCACTCGTTTTCATAGCTCCTTGGGCATCTGTTTAAACAGTTTTTGTCCTCTCGCAACAAGACTATTTTCCTTCAGGATTGTGAATGTTTCCTGACTAACCCTTAATTTGGGGAATGACACATTCTTCCTTTTCTACTTTCCACTGATTTTTGTTGGGTTATAGGGTTCAGAGTAAGAGTAGGGACTAGTTCAGAGCTTTCCAAACTGTGTGTCGCGACCCATTAGTGTGTCGCCAATACCTCCCAGGTGTGTCGCCAAATTTAGTTAATTATTTTCAATGTTTTTGTATTTTGAAAATTTTGATTTTTGTATCAACAAAATCGGCTACAAGATAAACCACCTACTGAAAAATTATCTGATATTTTATATTTGATAACAAAATTAATTAGTGTGTCGCCAACGTGAAAAGTTTGGAAAGCTCTGGAATAGTTTCTCCATTATTTCCAAGTGTAAATAATGATGTATCGCCCCCTTCTTCCTTCCAGTGAATATAGGACTAATTCCTTTCCCAGTAATTTATTTCTTTGCACCCTTTGATCTTGGCTGTGAAGCATCTCTGAACCCTTCTATCTAATGTCATCATTTTTATATGGACATGTTATGATCGAACAGTGTCCAAACATAGTTATGATCAGCTATTTCAATAGAGTAGTCGTTACATTCCTATCCCTCGTTTGAAGGTTCTCAGTGTCTGCAGTTATTCTTTTTGCTCTGTTTACTGCTATCTTATCTTGTGTTGTAAATCTCGTGTATATAGTGTGTATATACACAATGTGTATATATATATATATATATATATATATATATATATATATATATTTATGTGTGTGTGTGTGTATGTGTGTCAGCCACTAGTTTTGGCTCTCCTCCCATTTCATTGCAAACCCTGGTGAACTAGCTTACAACTTTTCTGTCCTAAATGACTTGGAGCAGATTACCTTACTCTTATCCCTGGTTGCATTAGAGATAGGCCCAACATTCTGGATTTATTTATTACCTCTCATCCTTCTTCTTACTCTGTGAAACTTTTCTCTTCGTTGGGGACCTCCGATCACAATCTTATAGCTTTTTCCTGTCCTATCTCTCCAATACGGCTTTTGGATCCTCCAAGAAGAGGCGCCTTTCGTCCCTTCAGCACCACTATTGGGCACCCATAGGCAGTACTTCTGTGATTTCCTATGGAATGCTTACTCCATCCGTGGCCGTGGCCCTTTTGGGTGTGATGAGCGCATCAGAGATCTGATTCTCTCGGGCATGGAGGTGTACATCCCATATTTTATCCTTACTGCTAATGTTAAAAAACCTTGGTTTAACTTTACTTGATCTAATGCTAATCGCAACAGAGTGTATTCAGTATTGTTGGTTTTCGTCGTCGTCGTGCCTAGGCAAGCTACGGCTTGGGACCGTAGCGCATCTATCCGGTATAGGTTAACCTGGATGATGTAGCCATAAGCACTGCCGCTGGTTAAGTGCCAACCAGTGATTATCTCACTAGCCGTATTGAGTCCGTTAGGCGAAACTGCGACAGTACCAAGGATGGAAAATATAACCCTTGGATTTCTACTATTTATTTGCAAAATGGACATGGTATTAGATTAAAATAATTATTTGAATATAAATAATTAACTGACAATTGTGATATATAATTAATTATGTTTACATACAATAAAATAATACAGTATACATAAAATTAGTATTAATGTGGTTTACAATTGAATTATGATGGGTAACTAATTTAAAATGAATTTATAGCTATTCCGAAATTCAAGACGGTAAAATTAACATTTATCTTGAAACTAAAATAAGAGTATTCACTACACACTCCCCCACCAGAGAGGAAGTTCAAAGAGTTACGAACGACACAGATTTCTTCTGGACCTTTTTGGTAGCTACATGTACCTCGCTTAAGGTTGATTCCAAAAACGCAGGCTTAAGACGATCGATAGAAACCTTGTCGACCTTGGAACCGCGCTGGATGAGAAATGATTTGCGCGTACGTCGGAGAACTTCATAGGGCCCGTCATATGGACATTGGAGAGGCCGTTTTGGGACAGGTACACGAACGAAAACGTGGGTGCAAGACTGGAGGGCTGGGGAAACAAAGATGTTCTGTTGGCTAGTCAATCGAGGGGGAACAGGCTGAAGGGACTGCATGTGAGAGGAAAGTGTTTGAGCGAATTCCGTAGGATCACATGACTTATCCCCTGCAGTGAAGTAGCCACCTGGTAGCCGCAGTGTTGTTCCATAGACTAGTTCAGCCGCTGTAGTCTTCAGATCACTCTTAAATGCAGAGCGAATACCAAGCAACACGAGTGGAAGCTTATCCATCCAATGGGAGTCTTCGTGACACATAAGGGATGACTTCAGCTGGCGATGGAAGCGTTCGACGAGGCCGTTAGCTTGCGGATGATACGCACAGGTATGCGCATGTACTGTACCCAACAAGCTGGTAAACTTCTTCCAAAGCGAAGACTCAAATTGGCGACCTTGGTCAGTGATGACTTTTGTCGGCAATCCAAATCTTGATACCCATCCATGAAGAAAGGCTCTTGCAACAGTGTCCGCTTGGATATCAGGAAGTGGGATGGCTTCAGGCCATCTGGAAAAGCGGTCGAGACAGGTGAGCAGATAACGTTGGCCTTGAATCACTGGAAGAGGGCCAACAATGTCTACATGAATTACCTCAAATCGCTGGGATGGGGGCGGAAATGCGTGAAAGGGGGACCTGGTGTGCCTTTGGACTTTGGCACGCTGGCAGGCAAGGCACGTTTTGGTCCAATGTTTGACATCCTTCCGCATCGAGGGCCAAACAAAGCGAGAGGTAACCAGGTGTTGCGAAGCACGGATACCAGGATGGGAGGGCTTATGAAGATCCGTGAAGACTGCTTGTCTGTGACATGGAGGGACATAAGGGCGAATAGCAGCTGTTGATACGTCGCAATAGAGGGGCACAGACAATCCTGGCATACTCATTTTCTTGAAGGAAAGTGAGTGAGTGGAGTCTTCTCTGAGCAGGTCTTGTAGTTCCGTATCCTTATCTTGATCCTGTGCAATAGCATTCCACAGTGTAGAGCTGAGGGTAACAGAAGTAATCTCTATTCTTGAAAGTGCATCCGCTGGAGTGTTCAAGACACCTTTGATGTGGCGGATATCTGTGGTAAATTGCGAGATATAATCGAGTTGCCTGATGACTCTGGGAGAGTGGTTACAGCTGTTTTTATTGAAGACAGTGACCAAAGGTTTGTGGTCGGTAAAAACACAAAACTCTCGGCCTTCAAGGAAATGTTGAAAATGCTTCACGTTTAAGTAAATAGCAAGAAGTTCACGTCCGAAAGCACTATAACGCGGTTGGGCTGGCTGCAGCTTTTTCGAGTAAAACGCGATGGGTGCTTGTTGACCGTTAATGGTTTGTTCCAACACCCCACCGATCGCAACATCTGATGCATCGACCGTCAGAGTTAGGGGGGCATCACTGATAGGAAATGACAGAGACAATGCACTATTGATAGCATTTTTGGCATTGTCGAACGCCTGTAAACTATCGCTACACCATACCAATTTCGTTACCTTGCGTTTGTGTGTGATCATAGCGTGTAGAGGAGCAAGAACACTGGCACAGTTTTTAATGAACTTGTGGTAATAATTTACCAAACCTAGAAACCGACGTAACTCACGCTGATTATTTGGCATAGGGTAATTTTTTATCACTTCACACTTGTCCTGAAGGGGGGTAATTCCATGCTGCGAAATCGTGTGACCAAGAAATTCCAAGGTTGGCTGTGCAAACACACACTTAGATGCATTAATAGTAACACCGTATTGTTCTAAGCGTTGAAAGAGGAGTGAAAGATGTTCCTTATGTTCCTCTTCCGTTGAGCTGGCCACAAGCAAATCATCGATGTAGGCATAAACAAAGTCTAAGCCTCTGGTGACCTCATCTGTAAACCTCTGAAAGGTTTGCGCAGCATTCCGTAGCCCGAACGGCATCTTCACAAATTCGAATAACCCAAATGGTGTACAAACTGCAGTCTTGGGAATATCCGAAGGCTCTACGGGAATGTGGTGGAAAGCCTTAACGAGGTCTATTTTACTGAAGATAGATTTGCCGTGGAGAAGAGAAGTAAAGTCTTGGACATTTGGTACCGGATATCGGTCCGGGATGGTTGTCGAATTCAAAAACCGGTAATCCCCACATGGTCTCCAGTCTCCTGACTTCTTCTGGACCAGGTGTAGGGGAGAGGACCAACTGCTTTTGGAAGGTCTTATTATCCCAAGATCTATCATAAGCTGGAATTCCGATTTGGCAGCTTTCAGTTTGTCCGGGGCAAGACGTCTGGGTTTTGCAAACACAGGGGGACCTTTTGTTGTAATGTGATGGGTAATGGTGTGCTTAATGGTATCACCCATCTGCATCGGTTGAAGAATTCCTGGATATCGCTGGAAAAGGCACTGGTACATGGAATTAGGGGGAACGAGGGAAAGTGCAGAGTTCGAGGCGTCCGGAAGGGCAACCTGTTTGGCAAGAACAGAAAGTAATGTGGCCTGGTCGCATAAGCATCGCTTGTCAAGATCCACCAGGAGTTTGAAATGCTGGAGGAAGTCAGCGCCGATTATGGGATGCTGCACTTGAGCACAGATGAAAATCCACTTGAAGGATCGGTGAAGGCCCAAGTTTAGTTCACGCGACTGAGTACCGTACGTGGGTATGCGTGAACCGTTAGCAGCGTATAGAGGCGGAGATTCCGAGTGCGTATGACCAGATTTTTGAGGGAATACACTGACTGACGCTCCGGTATCGACCAAGAAATTGACACCAGAGTTCCTGTCCTTTATGAATAACAGGTTGGCAGTGCGAGTACTAGACGCCATTAGGACTCGCTGCTGGGGTTTTCCGACGAAAAATTGCAAGGGGAGATGCACTTCCTAGCCTTCTTTCCAAATTTAGAGTGGTAGAAGCAGATCTTCCCGGAACTCGAACGATGCCTCTTCGTAAATCTTGACCGAGAATGGCTTCTTTGCCGTTGATTTTGTAGCAGAGAACAAACGTGGTTGAGTTGTTGACTTAACTCTTCCACTTTCAACTCCAGTTCCGATTGTGTGTTCACGTTGTTGACCGGAGCTGTGTCAATCTCCACTACTTTGTCGGCAGTTTCTGCTAGTTTATCAACTGGAGTAGCAGGATCCATAGTGGCCAAGACACGCTGAGCTGATGGAGGAAGTTTCTGCAAGAACAACTGTCTAAAGATGTCCTTATCGAAGGTTTGTGCGCGTTCGCCTAGAGCGCACTGCATAGCCCTCAGCATTTGAGTGGGCTTACGGTCTCCAAGTTCTTCTTTTGAGATTAACTGATGTAGTTTCTCACGCTCGGAGACAGTGGTGCGGCACAGGATGGCAGACTTCAGATCGTTGTATGGGTCCTCACTCGTGGAAGTAGACACGATGACGTCACGGACTTCAGAGATGATGTTCGCTGGTAGAGAGGACAAAACATGATCGTATTTTGTCCTGCTAGCGGTGATCCTTCCCAAGTTGAATTGTGATTCCACTTGGTGGAACCAAATAAATGGATCACCCAGCCAGAAGACGGGGAGCTTTACGCTCAAGTGGGAGATGGCACCAGCGTCGTCAGGCATCTTCTCCTATGCTTGCTGACGTACAAGCAAGACGACAAGTTACCAACGAAGGAGTGGAGGTTGAGACGAGCGCAGGCACAGAGCGCACGGGCAGGGGTGAGGGGCAGAGGGCACGAGCGACGTTACAGTCTGGTCCTAGTCGCTCGGGTGAAGGGGGTGATGGGCACGAACGACGTTACAGTCTAGTCCTAGTCGTTCGGGTAAAAAGGGGGGAATCCAACTCCGGGGTCACCAATTGTTGGTTTTCGTCGTCGTCGTCGTTGGGCCTAGGCAAGCTACGGCTTGGGACCGTAGCGCATCTATCCGGTATAGGTTAACCTGGATGATGTAGCCATAAGCACTGCCGCTGGTTAAGTGCCAACCAGTGATTATCTCACTAGCTGTATTGAGTCCGTTAGGCGAAACTGCGACAGTACCAAGGATGGAAAATATAACTCTTGGATTTCTATTATTTATTTGCAAAATGGACATGGTATTAGATTAAAATAATTATTTGAATATAAATAATTAACTGACAATTGTGATATATAATTAATTATGTTTACATACAATAAAATAATACAGTATACATAAAATTAGTATTAATGTGGTTTACAATTGAATTATGATGGGTAACTAATTTAAAATGAATTTATAGCTATTCCGAAATTCAAGACGGTAAAATTAACATTTATCTTGAAACTAAAATAAAAGTATTCACTACAGTATGAATATGTCATTTGTGCAATAAGAAAGGTGTACCTTTCGCGAGGTTCACAGACCCCGAACCAGACTCAGAAGGCTAATGTGTGTGTGTGTGTGTGTGTGTGGACGGGGGTTGTGGGAGCTGCATGATGCCTTGAAGCACAATGTTTAAAACTCAAAGTTTCGTACATGTTTAATTTTATTGAAAATTTTTATGGCTTATAATTAGCAGCTATTTTGTAAAATTATTGTCATATCATATAGCTATACGCATGGATGTGCTTAGGGAAAAACAGAAGGAACCGTGAAAATAGGTTGATAAAAAACCATTCATATATTAGCATTATAAAAATAGAGGAGGCACGGCCTCCCATACCTCCTCTGAAAATCCGTCGCTGCCGATTTGTGAAGATTGAGTATGCGTAAATTTCATTCATAAAGTATTACTATTACTATTTTCTTTGCTTTGCTTAGTTCTTTCTTTCTTTGGTGTATGTATATATGTGAGTATATAAATGATGCGGGCCGTTGCAGAGAGATCGTCTGTAGGTCGACCCTGAATCATCGTTCGAACTCACATAAACTATATATATATATATATATATATATATATATATATATATATATATATATATATATATACTTATGTACCTCCTCGTTAACCTCGTTGATGTTCCGTGTGATGTTCTCTCTTCACACGTAGGTCAAGCTGGTGTTCCATCCCCTAGGCCTGACTTGGTTGGAGAGCGAGTTGGTTTCTTGCTTTGTTTTCGTTATCTGATTTTGTGTTTCGAATTTCACATTTTTGGTCATTATTACAGTTCGTGCGATTTCATGCTTCTCTGATTCTCCACGTCTATCTTGGGTATAATATGCAGTCTGATTAAGTTCCTCATTTCTACCATATCTCAAGAGCTGAAAGCTCTGTTTTAACCACCGAGTATAGCAATTTAGCTTGAAGTGATATGGTAATAAATAATTAATAGCTATTTAGATTGTTTTAAGAAAATGTTGGATGTGTTCATGAATGAGAGTTTATAAGTTGCTTAACCCGTGTCGAGTTATGTAATTTATACGTTTCTGGTGGTAAATTTTGGTCGGTTGGGTAGTTTTCGTTTGGAAGATGCCACAAGTTAATAAGTGTGACCTTGTGGTTATTTCATTGAGTAAATGATGTATTATAACCAGACAACGTCACAATAGCTTCAGCGTTGGAGCGAATATCTGTATAAAAACTGTTTTGTGTAGAGTTAAATCATGTGAAATATTTATATATGGCTTTCCCCGTCCAACTGTTCCCAAAAGTGTTGTACATAAACGCAAAATTGAGATGTATAAACTTATAAAAAATTTATTATTAGAAATTTATTTCAGCAAATATGAGAACATTAACGGCTGAATAATTGATTTAGAACATAGTAGCGTGCATGATTGTATATATATATATATATATATATATATATATATATATATATATATGTCTTCGTAGTTTATGGAATTCATGATATAAAGGCATCTGACTGTAGCTCTACTTACATTATTGTATTATTTCCTATTAACTCCATTTCTATCCTTAGTATTTGAGCTGCCAAATGTAATCTAGTGTCAGTTCGTATTATTCATATTTGTCACATGAACTATGGTCTTGTCCCGATGTACAAATGCACATAGTCAGTAGATCATAACATTATTCAACAAAGTTTTTCTCCATTTGCTAAATATAGGTGATTCTTATGTTCTTTTTCACGTTGATTACAAAACGAAAACACGTTTTTCTATTACCCACAGATTTTGAGGGAGATGCAAATTAAAACCCTATGAGATCGAGATGACATTCCTCAGTTTGCTTCATAATACGAGATTTATTGTTAGTCATTTACTTCGTATAAAATCTTTATATTATGCATATTTTATATTTACATGTTATATATAATATGCATATAATTATTTAAGTATACTGCATATATACATCTTTATATATATATATATATATATATATAGAGAGAGAGAGAGAGAGAGAGAAAGAGAGAGGAGGGGCGACAAGCTTAACCTTCGTGAAATGAGGAATCATCGCACGGAACATTAAAAAGATTGAAAGGAATATATATATAAATATATATATATAAATGTGTGTGTGTGAGTGTGTGTGTGTGTGTGTACGCTTAAGTTGCAGGTTCCCAACTAAAAATTTGCATATTACATTATTTTGATCACTAGCTTGTAAATAGCTAACTAATTTTTAGGTAATACAGATAGGAAATGAGTGGTACAAAAGCATTGAGGTATCAACCAAATTGCTAAACTCGTATATTGTACTACATTTATATATGCGGACTCCTCATTTCTGTTAGTATGTAGATGTTAGAAAGCGTTCGATGTAAAATAGTTTCGTGTGACTCCTGCTTCAGAGGAAAGCTTAGGTGATTTAGGACTGCATTGAAAGAGACAGATGTGTAGAAATGAAGGTAAATTTTAAACTACTGTTATCCCTGCTACTACTACTACTACTACTAATAATAATAATACAGTTTCCTCCTACGCCCAACTTCTAGCGTGGAACAGATAAATGATGTACATTTTGTTGAAGAATGGTAGAAATCAAACATAGACATAAGTAAGAAGTCATATATACTGTGTGTATATATATATATATATACATATATATATATATATATGTGTGTATATAATATATATATATATATTTATATATATATATATATATATATATATATATATATCACAGAGAATACATGGAATTAGAATAGTGGAAATAGTACAGTTTTGAAAGAAGTTACGATTTCGTCCTCTTGTTGCATAAAGCGTTCAGAATTTCAGAGTATGCAACTTTCATGTTTGCTTAAATAATCGGAAGCGACCGTGTAGTGAAAGATCTTTGCCTTATTATTATTATTGAAGATGTGTATTGAACTACTATGGTGGTATATAATATATAATAATAATAATAATAACAATAAATCAATATTAGTGATAATGCTTAAGTGGATGTTTAGAGTAGGTGAACAGATATTGCATGTATCTGCATGTTCATCATGATCTTTTTAAAAAGTCTGATATATATATATATATATATATATATATATATATAACGATAAACAAATAATGTTTAAGATGGTAATTCAAGGTAAAAAACAATATAGCTATGTTGGCTAAATGCGTATATTTTAGTCTAACTGCATAATGTAACTTAATAGTTTTTGTCATATGGACTATAGTCTGCTAATAAATCTTTTCATTTCATTTCAAATGTAATTGAGTTCTCACTCGCAGGCCTGTGTAATATAGTCAATAATTGGTAACAATAATAATAATAATAAATATTTCTCGTTGCAGTTAAATCACTAGAAAAAATTACATACGTTTGAAAATGTTTATTATTAATTAGTTTGGAAAATCTGGCATGATTTTGAATTGAGTTACCAATTATGATTAACGTACTTAAGAAAGAAATATGCAAATATTGTACACTGAATCAGCAAACTTATCAAATACACAGTATATATATATATATATATATATATATATATATATATCTGCACCTTTCATTCATTTCACGTGCTTAATTATGAAATTCATCCCATATATATATATATATATATATATATATATATATATATAGCGAGGAATAGGAGGACGAAAAGATGGTACATGTTTATTACCAGACGTTTCGGAAAAATTTCCTAAACGTCTGTAAGAGTTATAATGCTATTCCCAAATTTATTAAATTCAAACTCTACAACAAACGACTCTACAACTCTAATATATACAAATCGTTCCAGTGCAAATTGTTGAGTAAAGAAATTAAATTTAAGCATTCCAATAGTAAAAGACTTCTTGCTAAATATAATTCTCTCTTAACCCAATTAAAATAATCCGTAAGTCTTATCGACTATTTAATGTTAAAAAATCAAACTATTAAAGATGTCAACATCTACCGGAAACAAATTCAACAACGACACAATAGAAAATTAAACCTATTAGGCTTAAACTCTAACCTTTAGCCCCTAAATCCTGATCAAACCATTTTCAACTTTTCTAATAGAACCCTAAGTACTAATGAAAAACGACTCCTCTCCTTAAGCCTAGATTTTAAACTCCCACAATTTAAGATAAATTATTTTAAGCCCTTTTTATCCTTTGAAAAACTCTTTCATAGTTTAAAAAAATTCTCAATAGTTGACGAGTCAAAACTTCCGTTTTTAAAGTCCTCACTCACCCACATCGCTAATAAACATTTTTATAGCTTTAAACCTCATAAAGTTTTTTCCCCCCTTATTAATAGAAAAGACCTCTCCTGCCTTAAAGAACTATCTAAAGACGACTCCATTATCATTTCACGCCCCGACAAAGGCAAAGGCACCGTCCTTCTTAATAAACCAGATTACATTAATAAGGTCAACAACGTTCTTAACGATCCCACCAAATTTAAAAAGATTAACGATAATCCTTTAACCCTTTACCTAAAACTTGAAGATAAAATCAACCGTTTCCTCAGGAAACTACATGATCAGAACAAAATTTCAGAAGGCACTTATAACCAAGTACGTTCTTCCGGCTCATCCCCAGGTACTATCTATGGCCTCCCTAAAATACATAAACCCAACTTACCCATTAGACCCATCCCTTCGACCTACACTACCCACAATTACAAACTGGCAAAATTCATAATTCCCACTTTAACCCCCCTCACCCAAAACGAATACTCCGTCACCAACTCCTACGAATTCGCTAAAGAAATATGGGCCATAAATAACTCAAATAACCTTCATATGCATAGTTTCGATACAGTATCCCTCTACACCAACGTTCCAATTAAAGAAGCCATCGATATCTGTATTAACAGCCTTTTCGCCAACAATCCGAACACAGTTTTGAATCTAACAAAACATGAATTTACCAAACTGCTTACGCTCGCCGCCTCAGACACCTATTTTTTCTTTAACCAACAACTTTATAAACAAACCGACTCATTAGCTATGGGATCCCCCTTAAGTGCCACTTTAGCGAACATCTTCCTCAGCCATCACGAAAATAACTGGCTACTTCATTGCCCCACTCATTATAAACCACACCTATATAAAAGATACGTTGATGACACCTTTCTCCTTTTTCACAATGCCACCCACGCCCCCTTTTTCTTAACTACCTTAATTCCCAACATAAAAACATTAAGTTCACCAAAGAAGACGAATCCAATAACACCCTTCCCTTCCTAGATATTACAATAACTAAACAAAACAACAAATTTAGCACTTCCATATATCGAAAACGCACGTACACAGGCCCGGGTACTAATTTCCTAAGCCACATCCCTTCGCTATATAAAACAAACAGTATTAAAATCTTAATCTACCGTGCCTACCATCTTTGCTCCTCGCACTTATCCTTCCACCATGAAATAGAGTTAATTCTTAATTTCAGCATTAATAACTCTTTCCCAAAACATCTGTTACAATCTTTAACCAGAAACTTTCTTAATAATATTTATCAACCCCCCCTTAAAGTTCCCACTGTTAAAAAAGACGTACAATATTTTTCATTCCCCTATTACGACCACATTAGCCACAAAATACTTTCAGAACTCCGTCTCTTACTCACCCCGCTTTACCCCCAAATTAAATTTCATTTCGCTTTCGCTTTCACCAACAACAATAGTATCAAACCTTACCTCAACCATAAAGAAAA
Source organism: Bathynomus jamesi (assembly GCA_023014485.1). Taxonomy (NCBI): domain Eukaryota; kingdom Metazoa; phylum Arthropoda; class Malacostraca; order Isopoda; family Cirolanidae; genus Bathynomus; species Bathynomus jamesi. The sequence goes on along the minus strand of JAJOZX010003005.1, from coordinate 90,848 downwards.
AACACCCCAGCCACTTGCTTCTTCCACTATCTACGCTTTTAATTGTGTTTGCTGCAAAGCGAACTATATTGGCAGTACCATCCGCCAATATCAAACAAGAGTGGACGAGCATCGTGGGATTTCTACAAGAACTTCACAGCCCTTGAACAAACCCTCCAAATCAGCAATAAGGGATCACTGCCACCTTCACACCCACCCGTTACTTTCCTCCATTTCAAAATCATTAATTCAGCCAACCAACTAATCGACCTCCGCATACTTGAGTCCCTTTATATCCTCAGTATCCAGCCAACCCTCAACGATTACAGTTCTGCTTTCAATTTAAACATTGCCAAATAAACTCTCAAACTCAAAAGAAATCCACCATCACTCCGCCCGGCTCCATCTTTCTAATATGGAATTCTTTCAACAGGCAACCATTCCCAATCTTCTGTACAATTAGTCTCTCATTACGTTAACAATTTGGTAAGAACCCCTTCAATTCTGTTTCACCTAAACCGTTTTTATTTTTTACTTATTGTCCATACTTTCATACTTTATATCATTTAATTTTTAATCTTCTAATTTAATACATACTGTAACTTACTATTAATTCTCGCTAATTGTTGCGCCATTTTAATTTATTGTTCGTTTTTATTTATTATACTTATTTGTTTATAAACTTTTTAGCACTGATGATGGAAATTGAATTTTTCCGAAACGTCTGTTAATAAACATGTACCATCTTTTCGTCCTCCCATTCCTCGCTAAGCTACGCTTCCCTAAGAACAAACCATTCAACCAAGTTATATATATATATATTGGCAAACAAATAATAATGTTCAAGCTGGTAATTGATGATAAATAATAATAGTTATATTGGCTAAACTACATAATGTAGCTTAATAATATTTCTCATATCGGGTATAGTCTGCCAATAAGCCCTTTCATTTCATTTCGCTTCATTTCATATTAATGTAGAATAAATTAATTTTAATTAGGATAAGCAAAAGTTACCCCTATAATTGAAAATAAAATGTTTTATTTTAATATTATTTAATATTTTTATTTAACTTCATATAATACAAATAATAAACAAAGAAATTGCTATTGATTTAAAACGTGATTAATCTGAGTTTAAATTTGGTGATGTTCGCATTTTGTTAACACATGAAAGTGGAATTACATTTGAAAAGGTATTTGGTATTGGATTATAATATGAGTCATTGCGTGTTTTGAGGTCGATGCATACTCTCGTTAGGCCTGTTAAACTTTTTTTCAGATATTTATTTTAAGTTTTCATTTCTAATGTTTAAGGGTAAAAGTTCAAAAATGAGTGTCAAACTCTGTCTGTTTTTGTTTGATTTTGTTTGTCTCATAAAAGACCGTGAAAGAACCCCACAGGAGGATTTTTTTTTTCTCCTGAAGAAAGGCGAGGATGAATCCTTTTTTTTTCACGAGGAGGGGGCGCCACAAGTGGCCCCAAAAGTGGCAAGTGCCCTTCATTAAGACCTGTGAAGCCCAACAAATGGGTAGGAATTTAAGGAAGGGGGGCCAATTATAACGGAGGCGAAGGCCTCCAGGGGGGCCCCTCCAGGGATAGGATTTCAGAGCACCCCAACTTCCTCGTCCGAAATGCGGGGATACTACTAATCTCTATTCAGGAAGAACACATTACATGAAATAGACATTGATTAACAGAATCAGCAGTACGATTGATAATATATTTGTAAATAGCAATGCCTCGTAAATTCTGGAATTATAACCACAAACATCAGTGATCAGTTTCCTACTTACGCTATATAGAATAACATTGTTCAGGTTGAAGATAAAAGAACTATTGAGTACAGAGGTTAAAAAAAGAAAATTTATTTGGCTCTAGAAAATACTCGATTTGACTGTGACGAACGTATATGAATGACGCAGATCATATGTTTCAGTTCTTCTATGACACCTTATTCCATATTTTTAATACTTGCTTTCCTTTAACCCTTTAATGACGGATGGTACCTTAAGGTCCACCAGAAATAATAATATAAATTGTACTACAATGCCTCGTTTCTATAAATGGTTCTACATGTTTATATATAGATGTCATTTAGTTGTTGAGAAAGGAACCCAAAATGTGTATCATTTCAGTGACTAGTTACTAAAATATTTAGTTTTGAATAACAATAAAACCTATACGTTCTGGTAACAAGAGTGACCGCATATGCTGCGGACTAGTCCTTCAAGGGTTAAGGAGGAAAACAGTTTCGCCCAAAAAGGTCTCAAATCCACGGATCACTTCAGGAATTATGACTTCAATAGAGAACAGAAATAAATTATTCAAACTGCAATTACAAAGCAAAATTTATAAAGTACAATATACTCAATACAGAAACAAATTAACTAAAATAATCAAAATTGCAAAATATAACTATTACAACGATCAATTTTCCAAACATAAAGGAGAAATGAAAAACATTGGACAACCACAAACAGTCTTCTCGGAAATCAACTTAAGAAAAATTCAATACAGAAATTAAATGTTGATGATAAAGAAATTACTGATGATACTTCTATTGCAAACTCTCTAAATATACATTTTACTTCAGTAGCGGATAAGCTTTGCTGAGTTACTAAATAATGATCACTCCCCTCTAGAATATATGCCACCCAGCCCACTAAATTAATTTTCTTTTGTTCCTGCTACCTCTACTGAGGTCCGGAATATTATTGGTAAATTAAAAAACACAAAAAAATAACATTCATAACATTCCTGTACCTATAGTGAAACTTGTTAAAGATAAGATATCTGCAACTTTGGCTAAAATCATTAATCAAAGTATTTCCAAAGGAATATTCCCATCAATGCTAAAAACAGGTTGTATAACACTCCTTTTTAAAGTGGGTGATCCTACACTAACAACAAATTACAGGCCGGTGTGTTCATTATTTGTGTTTGGCAAAGTTCTTGGAAAAATTGTCAAAAGTAGAATGCAGCGACATTTATGATAAAATCGTACAATTTATTATCTCCAAATCAATAATCCGTAATAATGAAAAACGGAAATGGCTATTTTAAATCCTACGGGAAATGCAAATATAGCTAAAGAGAACAAAGAAATAATGATATCATTAATTATGGATTTCGGTAAGTCGTTTGATGTAATAGACCATAATATTCTACTTACTAAATTATACTGTTACGGCTTTAGAGGAGCAATCAGTGATCGGTTTAAAAGTTATATGTTCAATAGATATCATTTTGTATCAGTAAATATGGTTTGCTCAACTAAAGCGCTTGTCGAACATGGTGTTCCACAGGGCTCAGTTCTGGGTCTACTGTTATTTATATACAGTGTTGGGCACTAAAGCGTTAATCCGATAACAGTTAATTAACGAAGTTAACTTTTTTAACGGACTATTAACGGAAGTTAATTTCCATTTATCGTTATCGGACCAGTTAACTTCCGATAACTCGATATTTAGTCTGTTAAAGTCCGTTAACACGTTAACTGCGAGGAGTCATTCACGGAAGATCACCGCTCCGCGAATGAATTCAAACCGCCATAACTTCAGTCTGCCAATTCCGTCCTCTGCCGCAGTGGAACGGCTCTTCTCTCTCGGCAAGGACATCCTGAGGCCCAAGAGGTCAAGACTGGCAGTTGGGCCTAACTTTGAGAAGTTGGTCTTTCTGAAGGGCAACCAGCACATTTTGTCATAGTCTTTAATAAATGTGCCTAAAATTTAATTTTACCTTTCAGTTCCCGCCATAATAATTCTCTGGTAAATTAAAATTTAGTTAATGGATAGTGGTTACAAGGGTTTCAAAACATGTAATCAGTACATTTTTTATTAAAAATAAAAAAAAAAGTTATTAAGCAAAAAAGTTGCAAAACTTGATAAAAATACAGTTAAATACCTATTTATTGTTGGATTTTGCATAAATAAACATTTTCTATGGGTTATAAAGCTTTTTTCCTTGATTTTTTTAAATGTTAGTGAAGAAATAGTTATCGTTAACGGATTATCGTTAACTTCCGTTAACTTTGTAGTAAAATTATCGGATTATCGTTATCGGAGTTAAAAATTGGGGTTAACGGATTATCGTTATCGAAGTTAACTTTTTGGTTAACGGTGCCCACCACTGCTTTTATATATATATATATATATATATATATATATGACCTTCCACGTTCATCTGATATACTGAACTTCATAATGTTTGCAGATGATAAAACTGTCTTTTTCAGCAAAGATGTTAATTCAACTAAAAATACATATATTTAAATCAGAATTTATCAGTGCGATGAAATGGTTCACCATCAATAAACTCTTCCTAAATACCAGTAAAACAAATTTCATGATTTTTAATAATAAAAGAAATGGGAATCTTGAATTTAATGCTGATGAAATCGCTGTAAAGGTGTGTACTTTAACAAAATTTCTTGGTCTAATGCTCGATAAGAATTTCCAATGGAGTGATCATGTAAATTATATCGCGAAAAAGATTTCAAGGAGCGTTGCTATAATGTTTAAACTTAGAAATGTAGTCCCTAAACAAGTTTTATTGACTCTTTATCATACTCTTCTTCTTTCTTATATAACGTACTGCACCCTTGTTTAGGGAAACTCCGCTAACAATGCACTAAAAGGCATCTTTGTCATCCAAAAAAGAGCAGTAAGGTTATTATCTGATGCTGATTTCTTTGATCACTCAAGTGCATTATTTAAAGAGTTAAAACTAATAAAGCTTAGTGATATAATCTAACTGGCACATTTTCTTTTTATTTACAAGGGTAAGAACAAAATCATTAATTGACAATGGGTAAATAGATATTTTGTAACTTATCAAGAAATCCACTCGTATCAGACCATAAATAGCTTAAATTTAGATTGTCTTCATTTCCAAAACTACCAATTTTCATTGGATTGAAACTATGGAGTGATTTAAATGCTGATATAAAAAATATTATGAATGTAAATTCGTTTCAAACCAAGTTGAATCCCGATTAATAATGGCATACTAATAAAAATCTAGGATTAATGTACATTACTATTGTTTACTCATTTCTCGTGTGTAATCTAGGATTAAAGACATATTACTTGTGATTTTTCAGTTCTTATCTCTCATATACAGTATAATAGTGATTTCTTTGTATGGTATTGGTATAATACCTTCAATAATGACCTTGAATTTGTCATATCGATAAGGATAATTTGAGATTAATACATACTTTAACTATTAATAATACTTATTTATTTATTTATTTATTTATTATTAATTAATAATAACTAACTGTTTTATTTTTAATAAGAGCCCAGTAAAGCCTAAAACTTAAGGGCCAAATTAAATAAAATTAATAATCCAGCTTCACAATTATTTATGTCATTGTAAATTGTAAAACCAATGTATTCATTTTATTATTAATAAAGGTTATTCAATTCAATTAAAAAATTCAATACATTACATCCATACTGGTTTACATAATGTTGGGATTAATGTTTAATTTTTGTAGTTTAATTACAACATTCTTATCCAAGTAGGCCTATGCCATTGGGAAGCATGACAGCTTTTCAGGCAAATGTCTTTGAGATTCATTTCTATTTTTACATTGGGAAATGTCAAATATAAATAGAATTTGTGGAAAATAAAAATAATGTTGCATTTAGTTAACTCTGTCATTGCAAATGAAAATTTAAATAATCTTTAAAACAATAGAAAATGATAATAGAAATAATAATAGAAATAAAAGAAAAGAAAAATGATGAACAATACAATCATGATACAATCTTAAAGTTACAAAAATACAGATGAGTGAGGTATATTATAACGATGGCGTAATATATTGGAAACTTTTAACATCTAATGTATATGGTTTATGATTGTACCCATTCAAGATTGTGAATTTTCTATATGTAATAGGTGATTTTCATTATTTGGTAATATTTACAAATTACAATATATATATATATATATATATATATATATATATATATATGCATACACACACACACATACATTACTAGGCGTTTATAAAGTGTTTCTTTAGTGACTTGCGAAACGATATTGGTGATGGGTGCTTGATTGATGTTTATAGGTATAGCGTTCCAGATATCTGCCCTTTTCTTGGAGAGAGCATTTCCTGCAATTTGCATGGAATAATTTGGTTTATGTATGAAATCATTGAGAAGCCTTGTACTGTATTATGATTATGGTTGATCTAATGGGGCTAATCGCCCTGTGAACGGGCGAAGTGTAGTTTGTATTATTAGCAACTTTGTACATACTGATACCGAGAGTAAGTTTATACAGGTCATTTAGTTTTAGAATATTTAAGTTTCCGAACATTGGAGAGGTTTGAGATCGTCTGTCATCATTGTCTGAGAGAGTTCGTAAAATTTTTTTATGAATTACTTCTAGCGGTTAATTCTTTGTACTACCCCGTGCTGTGATTACGTATTGCAAGTGTGGATGGGTAAATGAGTAATATAATGTGAGGAAGGCGTTTTGAGGAATTGCTTTTCTGAGTTTAAACATTATGTAGATAAATTTAGATATTTTTGATTTGATATGTTGTGTGTCGCTTTTGAAATTTAATTTTGTATCTAACTTGATGCCAAGAACTTTAACTTCATTTACTTTTGCAAGAAGAGTCTTCTTCTTTCTCTTCGCCCGTTCCCGCCTCTATGCGGGGTCGGCGTTTCTGACCAGCCTCCTCCACACAGCCCGGTCCTGGGCTTCTTCTTCCGACAAACCCTTCTCCCTCAAATCGTCCCTCACCTTCTCCATCCACCTTCGCTTCGGTCTGCCTCTCTTTCTCCTGCCACGCACCTCCATATTCATCGTTCTCTTACCCACATAATCTTCGTCCCCTCTCATCACATGTCCATACCATTTCAGTCTACTTTCTTGTATTTTCCTCGAGATTTCTCCAACCTTTGTTGTGCCCCTTATCCTTTCATTCCTTACTCTATCCAACCTTGTCACTCCGCACATCCATCTCAGCATTCTCATCTCCGTTACATCTAGTCTTTTTTCATGATCTTTCTTTATAGCCCAAGACTCAGCCCCGTACATCATAGCCGGTCTTACCACAGTCTTATACACCTTTCCCTTAACCCTTGCGCCTATTCTTCGGTCACACAACACCCCTGAAACTTTCTTCCACTTTTTCCAACCAGATTGCACTCTGTGTTATTTCTGTGTCCAGCTCACCGTCCTCAGCCACTGTCGATCCCAAGTACGTAAACTTACTTACTCTCTTTAACCTCGCTCCCTCTAAACTAATTTCTGAGTCTTGATTTTCGTAGAACCTCAGGTACTCCGTTTTCTTTCTGCTGATTTTCAACCCTCTGTCTTCAAAAGCCCTCCTCCATTCCTCCATTTTTCTTTCTACTACTTCTCTCCTGTTGCTGCACAGAACAATATCGTCTGCAAAGAGCATACACCAAGGGGATTGATCATTTATCCACTGGGCCAACACATCCATAATCAAAACAAAAAGGTACGGGCTCAAAGAAGATCCCTGATGTAGACCAACCCTCACGGGGAACCATTCCGTTACACCTACACTACTAACCTGGGTCCTTGCTCCTTCATACATACTTTGCACCAACCTAACGTACTTCTCCGGCACACCTTTCTCTCTCATACACCTCCAAACCGCCTGGCGTGGCACTCTATCATATGCTTTCTCTAGGTCGATGAAAACCATGTGCAGTCCCTTTTGTCGCTCCCGGTGTTTCTCCATCAACTGCCTCAGTGCAAAAATCGCATCAGTTGTTCCCCTACCTGGCATAAAACCCAACTGCTCTTCCCCCACGGTTGTCTCTTCTCTTAACCTTTTCTCTATAATCCTTTCCCAAACCTTCATCGTGTGTGACATAAGCTTTATTCCCCTATAATTTCCACAATCCTGGATGTCCCCCTTCTCTTTGTAGATAGGTACGAGTGTACTATCCCCCCACTCCTCCGGCATTTCCTCTTGTTCATATATCTTCTGCATCAGATCCCACAATAGATCTACGCCCTCATCTCCCAAACAATTCCACGCCTCCACTGGTATCCCATCCGGTCCCAATGCCTTCCCCTTCTTCATTCCTTTCAACGCCACCTTCACCTCCTCCCTACTCACTCCTGAAGTTAACCCTTGATTTGGGACACCATCTTCAAAAATAACCCTTGGGTTTTCCTCATTTAACAGATGTTCAAAATAACTCTTCCATCTATCCATGATTTTATCCTGGTCCTTTAAGACCACTCCCTGACCATCCTTTACCCGTTTAATTTGAGTAAAATCTTTACTCGCCTTATCCCTAGCCTTCGCTATTCTAAGGATCTTTCTCTCTCCCGCCGGTGTCTCCAACTCTTTATATACTTCATCCATCGCCTGCGCCTTGGCTCTTGCCACTCCCTTCTTCGCCTCCTTTTTCGCCTGCCTATAGCTTTCTCTATCCTCTTGTCTACCAGATGTGTCCCACTTCTTTTTAGCATCTTTCTTCCTTTTAATCACCTCCTGAACCTCTTCATTCCACCACCACGTCTCTTTATCTTCAGGGGGTCTTCTACCTGATGTTTTGCCCAGTACTTCCTCACCAACTCTCAATATCACCCGGCTGTTCTCCTCCCACCATTCTTGTACACTCTCCAACGACCTTACTTCTTCCAAAACCTTCTCCTCAAATTTCCTTTTCTGGTCTTCTTTCTTCAGTCCCCACCACTTTATCCTAGGTGTCACCTGTTCTTGCCTTCTTTTCCTACCACTCTTAAACGACCAATCCATCACCAGGATTCTATGTTGCGCCGCCACGCTTTCCCCGTTTATGACTTTGCAGTTCTTAACTTCTTCCAGATGGGATCTCCTGCACATTAGAAAGTCTATCTGGCTTTCTCTTCCTCCGCTCCTATAGGTCACAAACTATAGTGTTTCCAATTATTAATGGTGTGTGCAAGATTGCAGTTATTTTAGTTAAGATCATATATGATGAATTTGTGAAGTTTAGAAAAAGATTATTTGCACACATCCATTTACAGACATGATTTAATTGCTTGTTCACTTCATTCATTAGGTAATTGATATCGTGGTGTGTAGAAGTGAGTGTTGTATCATCTGCACATTGAATACAGTCTAATGGTGTTGATCTATAAAACTCATTTACATGTATTAAGAAGAGTAAGGGTCGAAGGATTGATCCTTTTGGAACCCCATTTTCTAATATTGCATATTCTGATGAAATGTCATTTACTTTAACATACTGGTGACTCGGCCTCGGCCTTGGATCTCAAAAGTGGCCTTGGTCTCGGCCTCGAGGCCAGCTGAAAAGTGGAAAGTTCTCGTGATTTTCGTGAGGCCTGAGGGAATCCTGATTTGTTTTGTTCTGTAATTTTCAACCCCCGGTAGCGTTGGGGTGGAGGTTCTTCAGGTAGGCGTGATTGGGGTGGATATTCTTCAGGTGAGGACCATGACCTGACAGTACAAGCTATAATTACATTAATGATCTTTGGTAGACTTTAAGACCACAATTTCTCATTGTCAAGATACATAAAAATGCAAAACTTAAAAAAAATAAGGCATCTCCAAATGTATCTCTGTTTGCAATGCTCGCTAGAGTCGCTAATAATTGTAGCCATTCAGAAATTATACGATCAACACCCAGTGAGTTAATACAATCTTGAAATTTTTTGCAGATCATCTTCACATCATAACTTTCCATGTTATCATAAATACTTGAAATATTGTGGGTATATTTAAATGAAAAATAAGAACTGCATGTAATGAAATATAAAAAGTAAGTGGGCTAATGTATGGTGCCCAGGAAATCTTGTTCTGGCAACTGTGTCTGACTGTGTGACCCGGAAAGTGTAAACACATAGCGTGTCGGTGTTTTGGTGTGGCCGTGTGTGATAGATGAACGTGCTGAATGCTTAGTAATTCCCTTTTATTAGGTAAGTGAAGTGAGCTTTGTCTTTGTTTATTAATTTTGACTAAAATCTTTTTTTTCCTTATGGCTTTCAAAAAAAGAAGAGATACAGGATAGTGTGAGGCTACGGTAGGTTACCTTTGGAAGAGCTTTAGGCCTAGGCTAGGCTAGATTGTTGAGCCTTTCCAAAGCATGGAGGAGCTTATTCGTAAAAGATTTCGAAGTGAGTATTTCCACCCAGAGGTACAAATACCGCATTCGTTATTTGCATCCGAATATCACACCTCTGGGTGTAAATACCGTCAGCCTAACAATCTTAGGGCCTCGTGAGGCCTCCCCTAAAAAGGCCTCGGCCTCGAGGTCTTTGAAAAATGTATGTCATCGGCCTCGAGGCCTGAGGCCAGGCCTCGTCCTAATGCCTACTGGTGACGATTAGAGAGATATGACAAACCAATTTAGTATATTTCCCCTTATGCCATATGCGTTTAATTTATCTAGTAAGATATCATGTGAGAGCGTATCAAAGGCTTTCGACAGGTCAAGGAAAACTAAGATTGTTTGTGTTTTGTAGTTTAAATTTTTATAGATATCTTCTCATCGTATGTTAATGGCGTCGTTTGTGGTGTGGCCTTCTCTAAACCCAAATTGTGTTTTTGTTAGGATGTTGTATTTAGCTAAGAATTTGATTAGTCTGTTGTATACGATTCTTTCAAATACTTTACTCAGAGATGGTAAAACGGAGATTTGTCGGTAATTGGATGGAGAATCAGGGCTGCCTAATTTGAATACTGGACAAACCCTGGCTCTCTTCAGGTGACCAGGGCATACACCTTGTACTATTGACTCATTCGTAAGTCTTGTGAGTGGGGTTTTTATGTCATCTGATATTAGTTTACTGTATATATTTTCACTGGAATTAAACTGATTTCAGCACTTTTATTTTTAAGTTTTTTAATGTAGCTGATGTTTCGTTTGGCAGAATTGGTTCAAAGAAGAAAGTATTTGGTGTGGGCAGACGCGTACCGAAGGGGAGGGCGACAGGGGCGATCGCCCCACCCCCTTGAGCTAATAAATTATTATTTTGATTATTTTTACATATTTAATTTACATATTCAATTAAATATTTTACATATTTAATTTCATTATTATTTTTATTATTTTATTATTAATTATTATTTTGATTATTTTTACGTATTTAATTTACATATTCAATTAAATAGTTTACATATTTAATTTCATGCGCCAATCGAAAAATGTTAGCTCGCTTTCTGGCGATTTTGTGTTTCATGAGTATTGCGTCATTTTTCATGGCACCTGGCAACCGCAGTTTATCGATTTTTGTTTACATTCATTTAAATATTTAGTTTGTGAACTTTCTAAATTTTGATAATTTTAAGTATATTTTAAGTATTGATTAAAACTTTGTGTGTATGAATGTGTGTTTGTAATCATGTGTGAAGGCCGCTTGGTCTCAAACATGTAACTAATAAATGAAATGAAACATTATGTTATTTTTAAAATTTGGTATTCAGTTTTTTACACATTTTAAAATTTAGTTTCAAAGTTTTCATTTAATTTACAATTTTTCACATTGTATTGCACACACAAAATTTTGTGTGGATTTTGTTTGGATTTTTTATTTCATTATAATGGACTTTAATGTTATGGTTAGTAATAATTCTTATTTCTATTTGTAACTTTGTAGAGTACTATTTGCAGGTGTCACAGGACTAAAGATAATAGACCTTTATAAATTTTTCAAAAGAAAAAATGTCCAAACTGACAGTGGTTCTACAGAGCATGATGATCAAAGTAATGTTAATCCCAGTAAAATTGCTAGGTTATAACAGGATGAGAATGAAAGTAAAAAAATTTCGGCGCCTTCAGCGCTAGCTCTTGCCTTGCCTACTACTAAAATTCTAAAATGGCTTAGGATCCCGAAAAATCTCAATCCGGCCCTGAGAATAATTTTCTTTTATAAAGGTAACAGTCCAAGGAAATGCTTAATCTCGAAATTAGCCCTTTTTTATTCTTATTAATACAAATCTGAGCATCCTAATTGCGATTTGCATTGAATATTATGTTACTAATCAGATTTTTATCATAATTTTTATGTTTTTTATATAATTTTTATATTTTTATTCATAATGTGTCTTAACAGTAGCTAGTTAATCATCTCTAACTGAACGATAAGCTAATCATGAACGTACATAAAAATTATTTATCTCTTTTTCAATTATACTTCTACGATTAGTTCCAAGTTCACCCCCCTTTGGTAAATTTCTGGGTACGCCCCTGGGTGTGGGTTGTGGCATATATTGTTGGTCGTGACTGTCTGATTCTGGAATGGCAGCTGCCATATTGCTTCCTATTTTTGAAAAGAAATTGTTTAATAAATTGGCAATGTCTTTGGGATCACTGTAGGAAATTCCATCCTGTGTTAACGAATTTACAAGATTTGTCTTTCCTTTTTTGGCGTTAACTAGGACCTTTAAAGTATTATATAATCCTTCAGGATTAGATTTTTGTTTGGTAATTTAGAACAATAATGGTCCGCTTTTCCCGTTTTTATGAGCGAATTTAGTCTTACAATAATTTATATATGTTTCTTCATTGACAATATCATTCTTCCATATTTTATAGAGAGAATGCTTACGGTTTATGCTTACAATGAGGGCTGGAATGATCCACTGATTGTTAGAGTTCTTGTTTGACAAGAGTTTCGACTTTATAGGAAAATTAGTATTAAATATATCCATTAGTATGTTTGAGAATGTTTGAAATTTTGTTTCTATTTCACAGTCAATTTTCATTCTCTCCTCTATTTGTAAATGGCTAATCAGTATTGTATATGTGGGCAGATGGTCCGTAATGTGTAATAGGAGTATACCTGACGTACAGTCAAGTGTAGATGGCACCCAGATTTGGTCTAATAAAGTGGATTTTTCTATGGTGTTATGTAGTCTTGTTGGCTTAGTTATAGTTAAATTAAATCCATTTGCTGTAACGAGATTGTAGAAGTAGTTACCATTATTGTTAGAGTTTGTTTATATATATATATTTATATATATTTGAACTTTAGTAAAACAACAAACAAACAAACAGACACAGTCGGTGTCGCTGTTCTGTGTTGTCGTACTGCAGACGCGGTTTTACGGTTCTGCGGGTTAGAATGATACACCGAATATGCCTATCTCTGTGTATGTGTCTCGGTTCTGCGGTGTCATGCTGCGGTTGCGACGACAGCGGGGTGCCCCTTAAAATTCATAATAATTTTCCATGTATTATAAACTAAAAAATTTTAGCACTAAAATGGTGGCCGTTAAACTTTATATTGTTACGTCATATTATTTTCCATTTTGGAAATTTTCTTCTTTGAACTTATATTTTACTTCGGCTAACCTGAATAGTATTTTAATAGCTTCTGAGACTTCAAAATTAACTCCATTTACTACCACTATTTGTGTTGTTTGAGTCAGAAAATTAAATAGCCATTGTCCCTGCTTTGCAGTAATTCCTGCATTCTTAAGTTTGTGTTATAATACCATGATCACGTTTATCGAAGGCTATAGCAAAACTAGTATATAATTATATCTGCTTTATCTTCGACACAATGTTTTCACCGTTTTCTCTTAATAGTCTAATAATTGTGAAAAGGCATTATCTTCTAGCCCTGAAACCATGTTGGTTCAAACTGAACAATTTCTTTTCTTTATGTAGTAAGCAATTTTGTTTCTAATTATACTGTACATTCAAAGCACTTTATAAAGTGGGAAACGAGCGCTGTTCAGTGATAATTGTTAGGCATTGTTCTGTTATCTTCAGTGGTGTAGTGCTAAATAAAGAAGTGAGGGAACGCATTTTGAAAGTGTTACTCAGATGCGGGGGGGACAATGGCGAGCGCGGCGAGCCCATACAGCTGGGGGTCCGGGGGCACTGTAAGCCCCCCTGGAAATCTTTTGAAATCTGACCAATTTCAGGGATATTTTGAGGCCATATGCACTGGATATTAGGATATATTCCAAGGTTGATGATGCAGTATTTCCAGTGTCATTAGATATACGACATCCAGTACGATCAATAAAAATAGCTAACAACTGGAATGATTAACTAAAAAAAAGTTAACAACTGGTACGCCGTGGTGACTGTTTCACCAGATCTTTATAGGCTAGCATTGCCTCAGTCGAAGCTAAAAGAAATGAAGCAGTTAATGATTCTTTCTCATATTTCTTCTAGGGGTGGGAATTAAAATTTCAATGCGTTAGAGATTTGTAAGTTCGGTCGGATTTATTTGAAATAGTGAGGGAACGCCGTTCTGTCTACCAAAAAAAGTAAGGGAACGCAGTTCCCACGCGTTCCCACAGCACTACACCACTGGTTATCTTCCTTGAATAAGGGAGCGATATTTTATATATATGCCTTGGAATCGCTTTTCCTTCGCCTTTTGGGTGTGCATTATATATATATATATATATATATATATATATATATATATATATATATATATATATTAGGGTGTCTCAAATATACGAATGGAGGATTTCGGGTCGGGGCGACGCTTGCCCGTATTACACCTTTATAAAGGATTGTTATCACAAACTTTGACAGCTGTAGGAGGATTTTTAGGGGTCACTCAAGTTCGTCACTTCTGTTTCACTTATACAAGATTTTCTTCTCTTTCGCAGGTGATGGTTACTAGAGCAGGAAACCAGTTGTGGTTGCTGGACAAGGCCCCAATTGCAGCGATTGTTTGTCCACGACTTCCATCGAAGGAGCAATGCCTTCTCCTTTACTTCCACCACCACCACCAAGACCAAGAGGGAAGGAAGACCAAATCGGAGAGCATTCGCCTGGTGGTGGAAACCATCTGGCCCATCTGGGAGAAGGCCAACATACCAACTACCACCAAGAAGTACGCAGGGGAGAAGCAGGCGAAGTTGATCGATACCTACGACGCACTCAAGAAGAACAGGACAAAGCCGCAAGAGGGTTACCGGTACAAGGAGGGGATGTTCAAGTCGGATTTGGAAGACGTGTTTGACGTGGCTCACTCCTCCGCGCTATCCTCCTCCAAGGTCCCTCAGGAGGACAAGGATTTTCTCACCTCGCAGAGGGAAGACAGGATGTCGTCAAGTCTTGCGGGGGTGGACCAGAAGACAGCGAAGAAGAAAGCTGTGAAGCGGAAGAGGGATCTTGCAGCCACGGCTAGGAAGAGTAAATGGGATGCTGGGGTGACACAGCTCATGGAGGTAGCGATCTTGGAGGTGGATGGTAGCAGCACTGAAATGAACACGGAAGACGAGGATGATGACGACGAGACGTACCAAGCGCCCAGCACCAGCAAGGCCCAGACTCAAAAGAAAAGGCGAATGAATGCCCTCACGGACCCGAATCTCATCGCTGCTTGGGATCGCGACAACATGTCCGTGAGACAAGCAACGTCGTCCTTTGCAGCAGCAGCTCAGAGTTTGGGTCATGACCTGGATGACCTGGTAATCTCGCCAGCAACTGTTCATCGAACACGGAACAAGATCCGAAAGGAAATGGGAGAAGAGTTGACCCGAAAGTTCGAAGCTTCTGGTCCTTTAGTCTTGCACTGGGATGGGAAACTGTTGGAAGATATCGCCAAGGAGAAGGAGGAGGTTGACCGGATTGCTGTTGTGGTGACGGGCGATGGAGTCGAGGAACTTCTTGGTGTACCCGTTGCGGTGGACGGCACTGGAAAAGAACAGGCTGCAGCCGTACTCCAGGAAGTCCAGGCTTTTGGCATTTCGGAGCAAATCATTGGACTGGGATTCGACACCACAGCTGTGAATGCTGGGATGATCCAACGTGCTTGCGTTCGCATTGAGCAGGAGTTTGGCCGTCCCATGTTGTGGTTGGCTTGCCGTCACCACGTCTTGGAGATCTTACTCAAGGATGTCTTCGTGCGATGTCTGGGGCGGTCCTCTTCCCCTGACATTCTCCTCTTCAAAAGATTTCAACAGCGGTGGGCCTCCATTGACAAAGGGTCATTCTTGTCCATCGGTGACGAAAGCAATCCCACAACAACTGACAACTGGGCAAATCAAGCGTCTTCCATGAAGAAATACCTGCAGCAGACGCTTTCCCACGGCACACATCCCCGAGAAGACTACCGTGAACTCCTCATCCTTTCCTACCGCTTCCTTGGCGGTCAGGTCCAGGGGGATTTCGTCAGCCTGGGGCCTATCACCACGCCAGATGGATGGCCAAAGCCATCTATGCCCTCAAGATTTTCATGTTCCGTCACCAACTGGACCTGACAGCCAGGGAAGGAGGAGGACTTCGGCGGCTGTGTTTGTTCATCTCCCTCGCGTACGTGAAGCAGTGGAATGAGGCAATGGTCTCGAATCGAGCTCCACTGAACGACCTAGAGTTCCTTCGCCTGCTCGAGGCCTACCCTGACAAGGAAGTCAGCCACACGGCATCCATGGCCTTGAAAAGGCACCTGTGGTACCTCTCAGAGGATCTCGTGGGGCTTGGTTTCTTTGACGACCGCATTCCAAAGGACACGAAGCTAAAGATGGTCCAACGACTTCAATCCCCCGCCACGAAGAAAGGACTCAAGCGGATCAATCCGAAGAACTTCAATCCACAGCAATCCATCGAGCTCTTCGTCACCCGGAGAACAAAAGAAGTCTTCTTCCGCGCGATCCTTCCAGAATCTGAGTCTCCCACCTTCCTCATGAAAGATCCAGAGGATTGGATCAATGACCAGGATTGGATCACGGCGCAAAAGAGGGTGAAAGCCCTGAAGGTGGTCAATGACGCCGCCGAGCGTGGTATCGCTTTGATGAAAAGATTCAATTCCACCATCACGCGTGATGAGAAGCAGAAGCAATTCGTCCTCAAGGTGGTTCGGGCTCACCAGAAGTTGATCCCCGTCAAGACGAAGGAGAGCTTGAAGAGTAAAATCAAGTAGTGTAGGACAGATTGATGATGAAAACAATCCATTTATACGCGCTTATTTCAATTAATGAAAGGTGCATTTCGTTTATTTTCATTTTTGTTCAGAAATAAAGAGAATAAGAGAATGATAGAAATTTCCTTTTTTTTCCTAAATAGCTACAAGAAAGTGTTAAACTTGAGTGTCCTCTAAATACTGTTCGATTCCCACCATTTTTCGATTTTTAGAACCTCTATGCCTATTGAAATCGGGGCAGCATTCGCGAGCAAGAGAAAATCGAAAAAAAAATAATTTCTGTATTAATGAGACACCCTAATATATATATATGGTGGCGAAAAAGTCGAGCATCATGGGAATTTTCAGTGTTGATTATAATATTATTTTTTCTTTTAGGTAGGGGAAGTAGTATGCCAGCAAAAAGGTCGAATGCAATTGCAATGCAACATGGTGAGAGTGTTTTGAACCCCCCTCAGCCCCCCAAAATATATATCTACATATGTGAACTCCAAGGGGCAACCTAACCTGGTTGCTCAGGCCCTGAAAAATATATGTATTATATATATATATATATATATATATATATATATATATATATATATATATATATATGCATATATATATATATATATATATATATATATATATATATATACACATATATATATATACATATATATATATATATATATATATATATATATATATATAATATATATGCATGTATATATGCATATATATATATATATATATATATATATATATATATATATCTATATATATATATATACAGGGTGTTTCAGGAGGAAAGGTCAATACTTTGGAAGGTAATAGTATCACTCATTGTGAGAAAAAAAGTTCATATGAACATGTGTCTAATTCTGAATGGTTACGGAGATAGAGCTGTTTGAATCTGATGCGCACGCAGCTCTTCCTTCCCCTTCCTTCCCCTATAACCTTGAACCATGTAAGCTGTAATGTAAGCATGTAACATAAGTCAATCGACAGCTGACTGTTGTGAGTGACATTGTTTGGTGTTTGAAGCAGTGTTAAGAATGCAACACACCTTCACACATGCCGAATATGCAGATATGGTGTATGTCTACAGTTTTTGCGATGGAAGTGCAACAGCTGCTGTTGCAGAATACCGTCGACGGTTTCCGAACCGCAGAATTCCGGATCGAAGAGTGTTTACCATGGTTTTCAACACATTGCGTGAGATTGGTACACTTCCTAGCGCTCATGTTTCATCTGAACGTGAAGGTCAACAAGATGTGGATGAAGTGGAAAACATTCTTCAGTTGGTAGAGCGTAGTCTACCCGTCTGATGATGCAGTACCTAAATCAAACTTTCCCTGGTCGATGGATCGGCAGCGGTGGTCCCATTCAATGGCCACCAAGGTCTCCAGACCTCTCTCCGTTAGATTATTGTTTGTGGGGATGGATCAAACGTCAAATTTACAAAAGAAAGGTGATACACGAGACGAACTGCTCGTGCGCATTTCGGATGCTGCTGCCTGCATAAAGGAACGTCAAGGTCAACTCAGACGAACAACACGCGATCTTCGCACACGAGTTGCAAAGTGCATTGAGGTTGACGGTGGGATTTTCGAAAACGTATTGTAAACTGTAACAAATTTGTTATTTCTGTGTATGATACCATTCAAAATGCCAATGTTTAAACATTAAATGTTAGAAACAGTAACTGGTTTCTCTTTCTTGATTACCATTAACAATGCTTTTATATTTGTAGATTCAAACAGCTCTATCTCCGTAACCATTCAGAATTAGACACATGTTCATATGAACTTTTTTCTCACAATGACCGATACTATCACCTCCCCAAGTATTGACCTTTCCTCCTGAAACACCCTGTATATATATATATATATATATATATATATATATATATATTTAAACTGCAAACACGCAGTACAATTAACGTAAAGAACGACGCTTGTATAGGAGAATATTCCGCGCAAGATGAGAGCGAGAGAACGAAACAAATGAAAAAAATGAGGTAACCACCCGGGATTCGAACCCGGGATCTTCCGATTGCCGGTCAGATATGATAACCATTACACCACGGGCCTCACTCAATCAAATGCAGTAATTCCTCTACATACGCGCAGAAACCAATGCCCCAAAGGGGGACCTCTCGCATGCCGTACATTATATACATTTAAACTGCAAACACGCAGTATAATTAACGTAAAAAACAACGCTTGTATAGGAGAATATGCCGCGCAAGATGAGAGCGAGAGAACGAAACAAATGAAAAAATGAGGTAACCACCCGGGAATCGAACCCGGGATCTTCCGATTGCCGGTCAGATACAAGCGTTGTTCTTTACGTTAATTATATTGCGTGTTTGCAGTTTACATGTATATAATGTACGGCATGCGGGAGGTGCCCCTTTGGGGCATTGGTTTCTGCGCGTATGTAGAGGAATTACGGCATTTGATTGAGTGAGGCCCGTGGTGTAATGGTTATCATATCTGACCGGCAATCGGAAGATCCCGGGTTCAATTCCCGGGTGGTTACCTCATTTTTCCATTTGTTTCGTTCTCTCGCTCTCATCTTGCGCGGCATATTCTCCTATACAAGCGTCGTTCTTTATGTTAATTATACTGCGTGTTTGCAGTTTAAATGTATATAATGTACGGCATGCGGGAGGTGCCCCTTTCGGGCATTGGTTTCAGCGCGTATGTAGAGGAATTACGGCATTTGATTGAGTGAGGCCCGTGGTGTAATGGTTCTCAATCTATCATATCTGACCGGCAATCGGAAGATCCCGGGTTCGATTCCCGGGTGGTTACCTCATTTTTTCATTTGTTTCGTTCTCTCGCTCTCATCTTGCGCAGAATATTCTCCTATACAAGCGTCGTTCTTTACGTTAATTATACTGCGTGTTTGCAGTTTAAATGTATATAATGTACGGCATGCCGGAGGTGCCCCTTTGGGGCATTGGTTTCTGCGGTATGAGAGGAATTACGGCATTTGATTGAGTGAGGCCCGTGGTGTAATGGTTATCATATCTGACCGGCAATCGGAAGATCCCGGGTTCGATTCCCGGGTGGTTACTTCATTTTTTCATTTGTTTCGTTCTCTCGCTCTCATCTTGCGCGGGATATTCTCCTATACAAGCGTCGTTCTTTACGTTATATATATATATATATATATATATATATATATATATATATATATATGCATGTGTAAATGTGGGCAGCCTAAAATAAAACACCAGAAGGAGTAGAGATATTCTTTCACTGTTGCGTCTCGAAGCATTTTGAATTCCTCAGCATCACGGCCATCTGACTTGGATGGCAGCCAGTCGTATTTGATATACACAGTTATTTACGTACATATATAACGGTGAATTACCATCGCTTTGCATCACACACACACACACTGTCTCGCTTATATGTAGATGCCCTTCATTTCCATTAATGTTTGTTTAAAAGGTGTAAATGAAACAACTGCAGCGTTCTGCCTACTTAATATACAGGGTGTACATAAAGTCAGGATCTATTTTTGTGAAGCACTTGGAAATTATATGGAATTCAATCATAAAATGATAAAGTGGTAACATTTATTAAATAATTAAGAGTAGGATTCGACGTGACGCCCATCAGTATCCCTGCACAGCTCAAATCGTTCCGCAGCATTTCTAAACACATTCTGGAGCATTTGCGGGGTTATGTTATCTGCAGCAGTTCGTATACGTGTACGTAAGTTTTCAAGACTCGTAATCTTCGTCTGATAGACGTGCGATTTGATAAAGCCCCATGCAAAGAAATCTAAAGGGGTTAAATCTGGTGATGTCGCTGGCCAAGGTCTGTTGCTTCCGCGTCCGATCCAGCGATTTGGAAAACGTCCATTTAGATAATCCTGAACAATTTTGGCATAGTGACAAGGAGCACCATCATGTTGATAGACGACGGTGATCGCATGTCTATCTGACGAAGATTACGAGTGTTGAAAACTTACGTACATGTATACGAACTGCTGCAGATAACATAACCCCGCAAATGCTCCAGAATGTGTTTAGAAATGCTGCGGAACGATTTGAGCTGTGCAGGGATACTGATGGGCGTCACGTTGAATCCTACTCTTAATTATTTAATAAATGTTACCACTTTATCATTTTATGATTGAATTCGTTGCGCCCTGTTGAATCATCCGAATATTTGTATCCCATTATACTGGGTAGGTGATTAGAGAATTTTTCCACCTGCGATACATGAAGTAATATCTGTTTTAATGTTTTATCACACCCACTCCCCGAAATGCGTACCATACATTTACGTTCAGGGGTATTCACCGTTGTACTTTCTCGAACTATGTACATTTTATTAACACTCCGGCGATCTATTTGAGAGAAACATGTGTCCATACTTGTCCTTTTTGCTGGACAAACTATACTCGTCCCTAAACTTTACTAAAAACTTGCATAAGCCTTTAGCTATAATTTCACTGCGCACCTCATCATAATATATATGGATGTAGTGGTAGAAATACTTTAAATTTTTCATAATCACAAGATTTACATTCACCAGCCCAGTGTGTGCAAACTCGGTATGATGTAGCCTGGTGTAATATCTCCTTTCACACCAATTATCAACAAGGTTCACTACCCAGATCCTTTATTTCTCTTCTGTAAGCGTTGATTCTTCCACTTCACGATATATGAGCTCTCTAGTGCAGTTTATTCCTGCAGCATATTCTATTACATCGTCTGTACCGCGAAACCCCGCAATGCTCTCACCAGAATATCCATAGAGTATTTGGACGTCGTGCTCCTCACGATTCGCACGATTTAATGCGGTCTTAAAGGTTTCAAGAGAGGGATGACTAGAATTTCTTTGGGTGTGCAGCACATCTGTAGACTTTAGCGAGTACCACTTCATGAATGTAGAGCATGCAATATCATTGGCCGCCATCGTTATTTTTCTTCTACGTGAAGAATCAGGGCTTGCGGGGGTCAACTGAGTACGCAGGGAGGAGACATGTCCCGATTAGCAGCATGAGTCACGTGACTCTTTTTATTGGGCAGCAACATGCAGTGGGTGGTGTTTAGAGTTTTTCTTGCACACACACACACACACACACACACACACACACACAAAGAAGAAGAAAATGAAACGCCAGCTGAGACATAATTAAATACATGTAATAAATAGAAAAATAAATAAACTAAAATTTCGTCAACAAGTAAATATACTCTAACATGTTAATTATATAACAAATATTCACGCCTCGTGGTATCCAAAGGGAACAGTATCGTAGATGCCAGGCACCTTCTATCGTTTCCTCTATGTGTTACGACACACTTTCGGCCCCCTAAGCTCCTTCACGCTCCCAGCTTCTGTGCCCGAAAGTTATGAATCCCTACAGCCAGTTTGGGTGGTTGGCCACCCTCATCTTCTAAACTCACTAGCTCCTTCAGCGAATCAAAGTTGACGATCCGCCCGTTCGCCTGGTTAAGAGTGATGCCTTTAGCATTCACGATATATTTCATTTCTTCTCCCACCCTCACCCGTACCCCGTACGTTTTTGGGCCTGTTGAGACAAAAGAATCAGCGTAGGCGCTATCTCCATACTCATCCTTGATCTCATCAGTCAATTCTCCTAGGAAATCCCCAATAGAAATCATGTATTCACCTTCCCTCTCCGTAATTATCACACTATGTGTATTTGCCCAAAAGTAGGTGGACACTAAATGATAACGTTTATTTTGAGAATACATATACAATTATATTTAATTTTTTTGTATACTATAATACAAAATAAAAAAAAAAATTAACTTATACCAATACAATACAAAAGCACTGAAAATTTTATCAACGCAGGTGCTCAAATTGCTGTCCATCACAATTTACACAGCTTTGAAGTCTACCTTTCACACTTCGACAAACATTTTTGCACAAGTTTCTTTGTGCATTAATTTCTTGAAATGCATCTCTGATGTAATTTTTCAAATCACCAACACTTCGTGGTTTTCGACTATAAACTTTGTCCTTGAGTACTCCCCAAAAGAAAAAATCCATTGGGGTAAAGTCAGGTGAACGTGCAGGCCATTCAATTGGACTTCTTCGGCCGATCCATTTCTCGGGAAATGTTTCATCAAGATACTCACGGACTGCTCTTGAATAATGTGGAGGGGCCCCATCTTGTTGGAAATAGAGGTCATGTGAATTAGGCTGTTGTTGTAAGTGTGGAACAACTTCATTCATTAGAATTTCGAGATACTTATCACCTGTGACTGTTCCATCAACAAAAATTGGTCCTAAAACACCAGAACTTGAAATACCACGCCAAACAGTGACACCAGGCTGGTTTAGTTGTTGCTCTAATGTTAAATGCATGTTCTCACTATACCAGTAAACACAATTATGTCGGTTAACATGACCTGATAATTTGAAAGAAGCCTCATCGGTCCACACAATGTTATCTAAAATTATTGGATTTCCTTCAATTTCGTTCAGCATGATCTCACTAAATTGCAGCCGCCTGTCTGGGTCATCCTCCAATAAGCCATGAATTAACCGTGGACGATAAGCTTTCAACCCAATAGATTTCAGAATTCGTATAATAGAGGTTTGTGAAATGTCCAGTTCTGCTGAGGCCCTTCTGGTGGACTTTTTGGGACTGTGAACAAATGCTTCGGCAACAAGTTGCTTATTGTCCTCTGTGCAAACTGTTTTGGGTCGACCAGTTCTTGGGGCATTAAGAATTGAGCCAGTGGCATCAAATTTGTCACGAATGCGGTAAATGGTTTGTCTCTTTGGGGCTTGAGTACCAAATGTTTCAACCCATTTTGTTCTAACAGTTTCAGTATTTTGAGATTTCCAATACTCTTTTAACACCCATTTTCTGGCATCAGTATTTAGATTATTTGCCATTATGGGTTCTCTGAACTATCTGAAAAGAAAAAAGATTAAATTTAAATAAATTTAGTTATAATATTTAATATAATATAACACAAACGCCATAGTTATAATGAACACCATAGTTATAATATAATATAACACAAACCCTATTCAACCTACTGTCCACCTACTTTTGGTTCACCCGGTATATGGCGTGAAAAGGTAGGGGAACTTCTGAAACCACCACACCATATATATCTTCAATATTCTGTAACCGTGACGAATGGCCAGGGACAGCTCAGGACTTTAATATACGCCTCTCATCTTCCTGCGGTTGGTTGTGGATTACAGGCCCCATTTTTCACCCCTGCGCGCTTCACGCACAGAGGGAACATGAGTTTGTGATCTTAACGTCGGGTAACATTGGCATCCATAAATCGCGAGGAGGGAGCACATCTACGAAAAAAAGACCGAAATAGTTCTCGTTCCAATTAGCTTAAAACTCTTAGATGGTGGGTAGGGCGGGGCCCACCAATTTTCCAGGTGCGCCTATTGGGTACGGATTGTTCTTCATCATGTAGGGTATAAAGAACAGAAGTCGTAGTAATGGAGTTTCATGCCCTCCGTAGGTGGAAAGTATAGTATGAAAGGGTTCATACGCCCACCAAACAAACTATCCTCGCATTTGAGAGGATCCAGCACCATTGAACACTTGATGGTGTTTATTTCATCGCGGTACTCTCCATCTGTCTCCATCTGTGCATCATATTCGTGCTCCCACAAAACTTTGTGAGTGAACTGGGAACTTATAAGTTGGTCGGTGGTGCGGGTCCATGCGTGACTGTTGGCAGGAGATGTACCATGGATATTTCCTCCGATTTCACACTTAGGACGTTGGCAACCATGCCACCAGCAACCGTTAAAGGAGTATGCAGTCTTCTCACCAGTGGCACGGTCTTCGCTTAGACCATCCACCCAAAAAACACAAACACTGATCTTAATGGCCACCTTCCCCGTGTTGCGACCAGGTTTTATGTATACACCGGTCTGTTGCTGTAGGTGCATGAGCCAGTAAATACCCTTATGCCCATAACAGCGTGGGTTGTTTCGGTGAATGACGGCTAGTGTGTCTTTAGGCATGAATTTGTTTTGGAACGCCGTAAAGCGCTCTAAGTACGTGCACGTCATTCACGTAATAACTTTCACACTCATTCGCTATATTGTACGGATTATCTTCATTAAAACTGTTGTAGTACCTCTCAAAATCTTCACGTTCACTATCACTCATGTTGGCATAGTTAAAGTAATGTTTGGGAGGTGGTAATCCTACGTAATTTAAAGTGTCGCTAGTGAGGAAAGTGTAAGGGAAATACCCTTTTAAAACTTCGGCGGCTACGCCCATCACCTTGGATAGCTTGGATAATTTACAAGATGTGAATAATAAAGTGTCTTTTTAACTGAAAATTACCTCTTATCTGTATTTTTATAAGTTTGTTTCCCCTTTTCAAGGGGTCACACATGAATATCTATGATGATTCGTGTTCAAGCAGTTCCTTATAAAGGAATTGTGTATCAAATTTTGCGCCGTTATGAGAAAGAATATACACAATCATATTTTTAAACTTGTCCGCTAACTTGACAATATAGGACACAAAGAATTTCACAGGGGTGTCGTGTGCACTCGTTTCAAAAACGTTTGTTCGTTACCACATTTGTGGCATTCATCAGACTCGACGTTCATGCACTCGTCACAGATAGTCTGGCTTACAAGTAGATGTAGGATAACCTATTTGGTTTCTGCTTCCGTGTATGTGTCTATATCGTAGTATACAGTTATACAAGCTTTATTTTTAGATTTGGCGACTTTCATATAACATACATGCTTTATACCTTCAGCTTTATAGTTCTCATGGCATATAGAATAGTGAATTTCATCACATTTGTGCTCCAATTTTTCCCAATTGTCCATCGTATGAAACATGCCACACTCATAAATTCTCATTTTCCTGCACGTACCATTTGATTTATAAAATTCAAAGCAGTTATTATTGGAAAATTTGCGTCTACATACATTACAGTCACTCTTCTCAGCATCAACTACACGACTTTCACATTTGGAGCTTTTGCACTGCTCGCATACCATGTGGCAATCCTTATAATGTTTCACTATATCATCCGCAAACTCGAGACAACCCTTACACAAATCGTAATGCCTGCCATATTTTCGACTTTTATCATACCTCGCGTAAAGGGCCCTTATATTGCGAATGGAGAGATACGTTGAACCTGATAGCCTTAAAATAAGTAGAGGTCTTGTACGTTCTCTCATACTGCTTTTAAAAACATATACAGTCCTACGACAAACATCTATTCCAAATACAACTATACGAACATTCATTTCCTGCTCTACCATTCTCAACTCTTCAGGCCCCATATTACAGACAAATTCGAGCTTGCAGTCTGCAGTCTGTATCCAAAAAAATTTGCTTGTCGTCGGCAACCAAATTTTTTTGGATACTGTATTTAGTACAGTAAAGATATGAGCCAAGACGATTGCTGTAAAGCCGCAACCACGCTCGGAGTTTATATGCTGTCTGTAAATAGACTGGGAATTGAAGTTAAGTGTATAAGGTGTGGAAGTATGCCCCACAACACGGAAAACGTGGTCTATATCTATCGTGAAGTTGTCCATGTTGAAGGCGATGCTGCTTTGAGAGGCTTACATTATACGACCCAAAATGTAATCTACATCTACAGCAGCCAAACGCCTGTAGGTTATTTCTATCCAAAAAGTATCTCTAACACCGTCATCTCACCCGAGCCCGAAGGACATTCGCACCCTGGCTTCACGTCCATCACTGTTCTGAAGGGCAAACTCCACAATACGTTCAACTACACACCTCAGTCCGTGTACAACACCGCTGCTATACATGGCTCGCCGGTCGACCCTGACTGCGTACCGGTTTCTAGTCAGGGCTGGGGAAGGGGTGGCGGTGCTCACCAGCTTGAATGCTATGCCACTATCTACAGAATGAGATGCTGCTGTGGAGGTATGCACGGTATTGAACAGGAATAAGGGGCCACAGTTTTATTTATAGAAGGAACTAATGTGGGGGCTGTGTCGTAAGACGTAGAAGGCTGGGGCTCTATTACTGTCGTTCTAACAACCGACACAATCCTGGCGCCTTTTAAACCTGATGTGGAGGGCGATTCAGCAATATCGTCATGCTCCCGCTTTCTCCTCGAATTGTCACGTGGGGATGCTTCAGTGGTTGTTGCTGAGGGTTCCGGAACGCGGGGGTAATGGGGCACACTGTAGCCTCAACAACAACTACACTGTCGTCGGTATCATCAATCTCATCTGCAATATCTATGATGGGGACATGCTGCTGGCACAGTACCTCATCCTCATCACCATTCACGGTTCTGAGGAAGAAGAAAAACAGGACTAGAATATAGGAGCATCACTTAAAATTTTATTATATTTTGTAAATGTTCCACTTAACAGTGTGACGTGTCAGAGATGGATTCTATAGGAAAATTCAGGTTCACGAGCCCCTCCACATGCATTATATCCAGCCCTACAGGATGTGGCAAAACCGTGTTTATGCTTAAAATCATTAAAGTAAAGGGGGAGGTGTTCACAAATTTTGTGCATCAAGTCATATGTTGTTGTTCGACATACAGCCGAATTCAACGAGTACCAAGATGATATTTTGTTCCACAAAGGCGTTTATGATGTTAGTTCGATAAAGGGTAATGAGTACACGGTCATTGTAATTGACGATCTCATGCTAGAAATGGATAAAATGTTTGCCGAGACATTTACAGTGTTCTCCCACCATCTTAACATAAGCATATTCTTCATCAATCAGAATCTATTTTTCAAAAATAGATACATGCGCGATGTGTCACTAAATACACAATATCTAGTCTTATTTGCACAACGGAGAGATGTGGCATAAATTGGGGTAGTACCCAATCAAATGTTCCCGAATCAGCGAAACGAGTGTTTGGAAGTTTAAAAAGAAGCTACAAGCCAACGTTACGGATATTTGGTTTGTGACCTTCACTCGCGAAACACGTTTAGGGTGCTTCTAAGAACGAATATATTCCCAAACGAGGCTGAAACGGTGTATATCCTAATGACAAAGAGGTTAAAGAAATACCATGAATTAATAAAAATCTGTCATCTGCTGCCACGGGCACTACAACAGCTGTTTGTTAAAAATATCGACTCCGACTTTTTAAAATGCATCTGTGAAATCTTTCTTAACGTTATAAAATGTTATACAGAGAGGGGGCTCATTCCTACCCATCTTATTTTCAGTTTTGGGGCTTTAACTAACTAATTTAATATTATAATGAAGAAAGCAGTCGTTATTCCACACGAGGTGTATGCTTCACTACAAAGCGCAAAGTGCCCAGATACGGTTCTAGACCCCCGTAAAAGCAGACTTAAAAGAATGGAATGTAAATTTATAGGCCTATTGAAGAGTGGAAAAGTCTCCCGACAAGAAAAGAATCTTATACCAAGAAGCTCTGCAGAAATTCCTTCATAAGTACGAAAATTACAAGAAGCCGACCGATGTCCCCGTTGTTATCAGACATTACTGATAATGTTTAGTGTGGCTGGCGACATAGGACCCGGGGCCGAGGCCAGAGACGAACAGTCAAAGAACGACGGCGCAAGTCCGCAACATATCGAGCATGTATTAAAAAACACTCTCCCACATACATTGAGGAATAAAGGCTTAAGCATTTATAATCTATTGTGTGAAGATCCTCTTTATAGAATGGACCGATACAGGTGAGGGTGTTGTTCAAGGATTAAAGGTACAGGATTCGAACATCATTGACATCGTACATGCCTTGGTGAGAAAGTGGGATAGGCCCTCACCAGCAGGATGGGAACATATTAAAGCAAGACTGCAGCAATTAAACATCCCAAAAACACTGATAGGTAATCTGAACAGGTTAAAAGTCTTGGGACAAACCTCGCATGTATCACAGCTGAACACATCTTCGCCCCCAGCGGTAACATCTCTGCAGAAGAAGAGACCAAGCAGCAACGCAGAACCCTACCCGCGCGCCTCTAAAATGTGCAAATGGTTAACATATTAAGAAAAAGCTATTATGACATTTCTAATCCAACCTCGTACGGGGGTGTTAATAGAATGTATAGTGGCGTTTATAGAGATGTTGAGAGTTTTTTGCGGGAGCAGGATGCTTATACACTTCATAAGCCGGGGAGAAAAAGGTTTAAGACGGCCAAGAGATTAGCAGCCTCGGTTCATTCTATTTGGCAGGCGGATTTAACAGACATGCAGAGATATTCAGTGTATAATGGAGGCTATCGTTACATCCTGTTTATTATAGATGTATTCTCTAGATATTTGTGGCTAATTCCACTGAAAAATAAATCGCCTGAAACAGTTGCTAAAGCCTACAAAGCGTTGGTGTTGAAGGAAAACAGGATTCCTGGCTGTTTTTGTACGGACATGGGGAAAGAATTTATAGGCCGAGCCTTTCAGAACATGTTGGCAGAGTTTAATATCAGTTATTACACTAGCAATTCTATACATAAGGCATCTCAAGCTGAAGGAATCCAGCGTATCAGAAAGGAATGCATGCATCGCTATTTCACACATAAAAACACATATAGATATATAGAATTCTGGATTCCCTGGCTTCACCCTATAACCGTTCACACCGCCGAGCGATTGGTACAACACCTAGTGAAATTTTAGAAAGAGATACGCACACATAACGTGAGGTGAGAAAAGATATTCGTAGAGCGCCACCACACTCTGTGCGTTTCAGAAACGATGATTATGTAAGGCTGTCATGTTCGGTGAATAAATTCGCGAAGGGATTTGAGCAAGATTGGACACGTGAGATTTTTAAAGTTAGGTCTATGAGACTTAAAGACGAGGTGCTGTTTTATTACGTTCAAGATTTGAATAGAGAAGAAATTGCAGGAGGCTTTTATGGCGAGGAGCTGCAGAAGGTGACATTTAATTTAGGAAAAAAGTATTTAAAATTGAAAAAATTTTAGGAAGCAAAGGTCTAGGAAAGAGAAAAATGTACCTGGTAAAATGGCTAGGGTACCCAGAAAGCTTCAACACCTATATAAAAGCTGATGCAATAATGAAACTTAAATAGTAAACAACATGGCGCCGAACCATTTCTAATTCACAATCCCGTGCTCTTCTTCTCTCTCTGTACATCCTAACAACACCTTGGCCAACTTTGTAACAGAAGTTCATGGGCCCATTGAATTGGGTTGTGAATCATATGAGGTTGGAATATATGAATTTCAATTGGCTACCAAGTTTTTAAGTATTGACAAGAAAAAATAAGTTTTTATGGTTCTTAGAAACTGTGATGAGTGTAAAAAGGCCGGAGTAATTCGGGACGATACAATGAGCGCCACCAGGAGTGGGGAGGCACAGTACTACACTACAGAAGTAACACTAAGACCGGTTCATTATGACAGCCGAGGATATTGTGAGAAACTTAAATGGGAGTCTGTAAAGTTCAAATCTTACGGCTGATTTAGTATACGAAATCTTAAGCAAAGATACCCCGGTACATAGTTTGAATCTAAAGTCGAAGGCTAACAAAAATATTAAAGACAAAGCACTGTTGAAAATTATAACCTAGGGCAGATATGGGGCAGTCTTCCAAAGATATACTTTTCATGAGTCACAACATGACTTGTGCAGCTTATTGTATCAGCTAAAATTGGAGAAATTGAACGCTGGAGACCCTCCCTCGGACATGTGCTATATTTACAGCAATATCGTGGAACATCAGTTTGTTGGGGATACCCAGGCAGGGCTGTTGCGTATCGCCCACATTCCCAATCATAGAGGAAATTGCTTGAGCATTGCATATGACAAGCCTCATTATGTCAAAGTCGCAACTAACCTACTAACCAGTATCTCAATATATATAAGAACGATTGACGGGAAAAAGTTTCCATTTTGTGACGGGAGCTTAACAGTGAAGCCACACTTCCGTCGCACTGTGATAGAATGACCCGAAGGCCGTTCACAGTCTATCGAGGGGTGAGATACCAGCGCCAGAGTGGAATTAGGTCCATTTTTTCAACTCTACTGTGTATGGCTGTCCCCTTGCTGGAGAGTGGTGCCAGATATCGCGGCAGTAAAGCGTTACAATCAGGTCTTAACACGGTAGAAGACATAATGGCCGGTGTTAAGCCTAAAGAAGTTCTAAAAATCACTTAAAGCGTACACGGAACGAAATTTTCAAAGATGCAAAGAGAAAAATGCGTGGTGGCGGGAAGAACAAGCGCAGTGTACAGAGGAAGAAGGGGCTACCAACTCGTGGCGTTAAAAGTAAAAGGACATCAAAGCAGAAGTGTTCTAAGCGCATGAAACCTATGGTTGACCACTTTTTTAAATGATATAAGCTAAGTACGTTGCTCTCATAAATCATAGACTTTTTGCTACTTGACGAGAGAGGTGCCACTATTTTTGACAAGCCATAGCACGTTTCATCCATCTGTGTAGTTCACAATGTTGTAAATCGGAGCTGGCCCTCTATGACATGCCCCCGACACAAATATCTATAGAACACTGACTTAATTACTGTTAATCCGCTAAACACTCAGCTCGCTGAGTGCTCTTATAGAGTTCGTGATCCCGAGCTCAGGCCCTTACTTTTTTGTCCAAAGCTGCTTGCACATGTACGCTAAACTACGAATAGCACATTCAGATGGAATGGATTGCGAAAACGATTACATTGTGTACCCAGAAAAAAGTTTCTACACTCCATATTCAGCCATTGTGACGTGTATTTAAATCAGGTCAACGTCTCAGCAATGTCTGGCTACTATCACCAATGGGGCTATCTGGAAAATGTTCTTAATTTTTGAAAGAAGAGAAGGATACCATTCTAACAGCCGAAGGTTACTATGAAGCTAAAGATGAAAGTAGTATAAAGGTCAAATTTGTAAATTCAAAGAAGATATATGAATGCTTTGGACGCCTCCACACAGATTTTGCATTCCAGGAGAAGCTGCTTGTGAATGGGGTCGATATGAAAATAAAGCTGACCCGTACGAGCCCTGATATTTGCTTAAGTCTGTGTGCTAACCAAGAAGAGTGCTTGAAGCCTGTGGTGATTCATATTATGGAGAAATATCTTCGCGTGCATCGTGTGATATTAAGCTCTGCTAAGCAGCTGGAAATTGAAAAAAAAATCTACTACATACCACAGTGAAATACCCAATTAATAGAGTCCAACTTAAGATGTATACAGTACCCTCAGGGTTAATATCGAAGCAGATAGAAAATGCTGCTTTTGGCGCTCTACCTAAAAGGATATTAATTGGTATGCAGGAACACACTTCTGTGAATGGAAAATACAAAAAGACCCCATTGAAATTCGAAAATTTCGAATTTAAAAATATAACCCTGAATGTCAACGGCGTGGCTTCATGGGGGACATTGGAAACGAGTTATTCTACAGATGACGAGTTTCCACTTTGCTCAAGAGCGTATAGCAACCTTGCACACAGTGTCGGTACTTGCGATGGAATAGGAATCGGCGTAACGCAGAAGGATTTCGTTGAGAGGGTCAACATGTACCCGTTTGACCTCTGGCGGACATTCATGGAATTATGTTATTATTGTAGAATTTCTCGAGCAACTGCAAATTCGGCAAATAGTGTTGAATCCTTACAGGTTCCAGAGTTATTACAGCAATGTCTGTGACATGTACTGTTTGTGTTTTCTCATGCATATGGCCCGCGGGAACGAATTAAAATTTTTTAAAAAATTATTCGACTTGTGTAACTCTAAAACTAATGATGAATTGGTGTGCAGCCAGCTAAGACCCGGTTCCCGTTTGTAGGCACTCGATGTGTTGTGTGAAGTTTTATGTATATATATATATATATATATATATATATATATAACTGTAACTTCATCAGTTACTTATTTTAAATTGTAACAGTATGCACAGTATAGCTTTTAGTATTATCATTTGTAAATGTATAAAATGTATCCCTAATAATAATAATTTGTGCAATGCTTAAGGACGGGGATCATGTTTTGTGACTTACTTAAAATGTAATGGATGCTAATTCTGTAGCTAATTAAAGTTGTGTGTATATATATATATATATATATATATATATATATATATATACAAAATGTAGAAAACAAAATTATTGTCACTCCTATTTGTATATGTGCGAGAGACAGTGAAGGCAATATTATGTAAAAATGTGGTGATACCAGTAAACGAAATTATGTATTAATTTATAAATATACTTAAAATGTTCCCCGTAGGTTTATTATTTAAAAAAATGTTGAAAATACTTGGTTTATTCTTGCCCCGACACACACACACACACACACACACACACACACACACACACAGAGGAAAAGAAAAACATACATTATTTCTTCAATTACATAACACACGCTTTGTGAGACGCTACAGGAGTGTCGAGTGTTTTGTAAAACTACTAGACACCCTTTCGCATCATTGACGCTGAGTTGACTTTCTTCAACACTGTTCCTGAACGTTTCAGCAATACGATCCATCTCCGCCACGCTCCTTTAACAGAAACAAGATCGAATTTATTACATTTCAAATTAAGTTTTACGGTTCGATCTGTGATTACTTTAAAATGGCTAATTTATGCGTCAGAATATAATCAAAGTTCATTCTTATCTTGATTGCCTAGTTAATTTTGGCGGCTATTCGTTCCTACCCTGATATATATTGTCAGATCTAAAATGAAAGCTGAGGTACGGCTTGGCTTCTCCCCCCTCCCCCTTTAGACCTACAGGCGACTGCATAGCGACTGCTCCTACCTTTACCACACCTTAAAGAAGAGTTATTTAACAAATTTTCTGTCTTTACACAAAAATATATCTTTCAAGCATATTATTAAAAAAATATTCATTTAACCGAGTTTATTGGTAGCTTATTCATTTTTTTTTAAACATATCCTATTTCTGAAAGTGTGGCTGAGCCTGTATTTTGTTATATAAATCGGCAAACATTTAATTTCATAAAACATACTGAATACGTTTTAAGAGAAAAAACGCTGAATTATGTTATAAATTAATTCGTAAATTCTATTAATTTCTAAAATATTTTAAGGGTACATTTAAGTTCATATAGAAATTCGGTTTAAAACCTCGTCATGACTTTAAAACAAAGAATAGGAAAAATAAAAACTAACGTGCCATTCATTCCTGTTTGCCTAATTTTCTGCCTTAACACACAAATATATCTTTTAAGCACATTATAAAAAAAATATTCATTTAACCCAGTTTCATTGGTAGCTTATTCATCTTTATAAAAAAAAATATCCTATTTTCTGAAAGTGGGACGGAGCTTGTATTTTGTTATATAAAAGTTGGCAAATAATTAATTTCATAATGCATACTAAATACATTTTAAGAGAAAAGATACTGAATTATGTTATAAATTAGACAGAGAACATTGAGTTGAACTAAAAAGATATAATCTTATGTACTTATATTTCGTGTGTGCGACAGTCCATTGTTTCGGTCTGTCCAGTCCCACAAATGTTGGCTAACTCTTGGGAAACAAAGATCCCTTCACGGTCTGCAACCCTGAAAAGATGAATAGTCGCCGCGGCACTGTAGAACAGAAGAATAAAATCACTCTTCCGTATATATATATTAATGAATATATGTATATATTTATTGCACTTCACATTTATTACTTACAAAATATCTTCAGATTCGAACACATCTAGTGAAGAATAAAGTTCTGTTTCACTGCTTGCTATTCCTAACGTATTCGAGTTCACTGCGGGTAACCAAGCGAGAATGTTCACTGGAAAAAATTAATGCCGAATGCGTTCGAGGCGTGCCAACAACGCTTTTATATGCCGGGGGGGGGGGGGTTGTCAATGCTCCATTTCAAGCGACCTGCGAGTAAACTGAAAAGGCCAATCGTCAGCTCGCAGGGTTTCTGATTGGTTGGTGATGCCTCTGCGGGACGTGGTTTCGCCAAAATTGGATTATGCATCCCTTCAATTTTTTTTAGAATTTAATAAGTGTCCGTTCTACATAATTATTTATGTTTTATTTTCTAGCTATTAATGTTTGGCATTATTATTAATATTATTATTATTTTAATTATATATATATATATATAATATATATAATATATATATACAGTGGCAGCTGGTCTATAGGTGCTGCAGAGCTGCAGTCCCTCCTCAACTGAGCTGCCAAATGTATTTTTGAAGCTAAAATAAAGTTGTTTTATCCCAAATAAATAAAAAAATAAAACTAAGACCACATTCAAACATTGCAAATCTTAACTGGCGTGATGTGGAAATAACACTGCGAAACTCGGTTCAGAGCTGCAATTTTTGCAGCTCACCAGTTACCGAGGCGTGTTTGTTGAGAAGAGTTGTTGTGAATTATTTTCGTTATTAAGGTAACAATTTTTGTGAAACGAGAACCCATGGAAAACAAAGTGAAATACTTGCGAAATGTAAACTTCAACAGATTGACACTAAATGAAAAACTTGCTGTTAAGGATAAAGGGAGAACAACACCTAACTTAAATATTCAGCAAAGTAGCACAAGTCGCAATAAGGAATATGTATGTCAGTTTAATAATAAAATGACGAACGAAAGATTAACAGCCTTGGCAATGATCTCAATTGAAAACCAGATGATCACAGAAATTAAAGATTTCAATATAAAACTTATAAATGACTTCGCTACGTCAAAGAGCCGCTGTATGGAATTCATATTTAAGTAGTGATCTGACACCGGCAATAGGTTGCATATTTTTAAAGATGATAAGTGATAATGTTAATTTTTTAAATAAATTATTATTATTATTATTATTATTATTATTATTATTATTATTGTTATTTTATTATTATTAATTTATCACTGTCAAATTTACACATCATGCAGTCCCTCTGGTTTGAATTATCACGAGCCGCCACTGTATATATATATATATATATATATATATAATATATATGCGTGTGCGTGTATAAGGCGTTACATTATGTTTAAGATTAATTTTACTTGATTTTTTAGAACTAGTATTAAAATTACTATGATACTTCACATTGACGGGGTTCATAGGCTCGTTAATTATTACGTATATATATATATATATAATTAAAATAATAATGATAATAATAATAATATTAACAAGCCGGATCTGCTACGAATAGAGGAGAGAGAGATTGAGAGAGAGAGAGAGAGAGATAATAATGGCAATAATGATACTACTACTACTACTACTAGTAATAATAATAATAATAATAATGGCATGAATGATACTACTACTACTACTAATACTACTACTAATAATAATAATAGATAACAAGGATAATAGCTGGTGGAGTGAAAAGTAGTGTCTAAAAAAATCTTCCGATTATCATTTTCTCAAGGGGTAGAAAAGTTACGTATTGATGGAAGTAATTTTCTGTTTAAATATTTTTGCCGAAGCCTTTTATCTTCTGATTCCGAAAGACCTTTAAAAATGCGCACATTTTAATATAAAATCGGATATTTGTAATATATGTTTTTTTAAAGTACTGTTAAATATTTGAGTGGAACTCTTTGCTAGATTCACCCAATATCTGGATGAATATACCCAGAACCCACCACGAGAAGGTGATTGCACATCGGGTTCCACCCAATCCACCCCAACCTCTCCCTACCTTGGTGGATTGTCAGAGAATTTATTCACACTTGTACTCTGATTTGGGGTTGAAATGAGGTATTATTTTTTTTATCTTAATCGAGAGCGGATGAACCAATCTCTGTTCTTGGATCCACAAACTGCTGCAGAAGCTTCAATAACAAGCCGTACTCCACGTTCAACAGTTGAGTATGACAAGGTAGTTTATCAAACTCTAATTATGGTGCGGCACCTTCTTGATTTACAAACTGTGTCAGCTCCTCATTGGGAACATGCAGGGTTAAAAGAGGTTCCACCCTTCCATCACTTTGCCAGTCATCGATTAATTCATAGTATTCAGATGCACAAAATTTCAGTTTGGGAATCATGAAATGCCTAATGTTTGTATGACTGCTTTTTTCAGCTCTTGCAGCCATTATTCGTCGAAGCGCCAACTTTCTCACATGATCTCGATTATCAGCAAGCATGGCAATCAATATATTTTCAGGGTGACCATGATAAGCATTCCTCTGAATACGAGGGTCAACAACTGCTTTCAAGTCTTTTCAGAGGTATCTGGAACTCTTGATTATCTGCCACAAATTTCTTGCACCATCTGTAGATGAAGAAGGAATTTTTATATTGAACCAGTTTGGAGCATATACCTTGCAAATAAGTTCGGGCAGAGTTAGAAGGGGCTTTGAAGGATTTTTGGTTGCCATGTACAAACGCATGATTCTCTTTGCAGTTGTTAGCCATCTTGAATAGCTTACAGTGCCAGGTTGGTGTCTTTCAAGATCTTCTGAATAGTTGTCAGATGATACAGCCTTACAAATATCCCACAAATATTTCTGGTCAGTGCTTATCTCTGTATTTTCTAAACACTGTGGTAAATCAACAGGAATTGGGTCAAATCTTACAATTTTGTGTTGTTCACATGTGGCTATTGCTTGGCGAAATTCACTCATGAATGCATTTGGTCCACGTGTACGGCCATTGAGATGGTGGAAAAGATGTCGTAGAGAAAGTTCCTTCATGTGCAAAATACATCCATTGCAAAGTTCTTCTGAAATGATCTTCTAAGAGTCTAATCACACCTACTTTAGTCCCAGTATTTGTTACTGTGCCATCATAACCAACAGCAATAAGTGTATCTGTATTAACATTAGTTTTTTCCAGATATGAGATAATGGAATTAAATATATCTTTGCTCCTGCCTGACAGTGGAGTGGTGTGACCTAAGAAAATTGAATGTTGTTTTTGAATAAGAGTAATGTGCTCTTCAGTGCTACTTCTCAGATAATATTTCCCACCTTCTTTAACCCTCTCTCGTGTCTTATCCCTTCGACCATCGAAGTACAATCCTTGCACGGTGTTTCTGTTGGAAAAGCTTCCATTTCTGCCCTTTGCTTTTTCGCTCTCTTCTGAGCTTGTGCTTGTCCACAACGTGGGACATGTTTTCTTTGTGAATTATGCCAAGGTCTTGCATCAAAGCATTAGTAATGGGTGTTGCAGATCTATCCGAAACACCATATCTGTCACAGGTTCTTGCCAAAACAGGCATACTAATTCTCATCTGATGTGTCATGGGTGAAGGATTAATTGCTTTACTTAGCAGTGTGATCTCAGTATCAGAATTGTCAGAGTTTTCATTTGTATCTGTTTCATATGATGAAAAGTTCAGAGATGCTGTGGTCTGACTTGTGCTTGCTTCATCTTCGCTTCTTTTCCGACTGGTTAACTTGCGTTCAACGCGCATTTGTAATTTTTTGTCAATGGTAAATCAACTCCGATGCCCATTTATCGTTGAGTTCTCTGGTCAGTCAAAAATTTTCTTTCAAGAATATGAACTCGACGAGCTGCCTCACATTTGCAAGCTGAGATTACAATACATTGGCAAGCAGCTACATCAAACAACTTAGCTGTTCCCTTAAGAAAATTTTGCCATTTAATGTCAAAAGTAGGTGTTCCTTCTCTTTTAACTGACTTCATCAAATTCTGGTACTGGTCATGACACTTTAATATTTTCCTTATGAAGCTGGTATGGGAGATGATTGAAAGTGAAGCTTCATCCCATATGTTCGCAATATCAGAAGCAACCTTCTCAGCTATCTCTGTTACTTTTGGTTCAGCATTTGTTGGTAATGATTTCATTTCTAATCTTATATACTGGTAATGCGAAATAACATTCGAAGTTGTTGGCAAAACATTAATTTTAAAGGGCCTAGCATAAAATTCTGATGCCTGTGAGAATGGCGACGGCTGTTTTTTTCTGGCTTGCCTTGTACAATTCATAATCAGTGCTGCAGAAAATATAATATTAGTGAGATGATAATATTAATATGGTAATATAAATATTATAATGTATTGTAATATTATCAAATAAAGTAATTATCAAATTTTATTCTGTACATAACGACACTATTTCTCTTCTCAACGTCCACTGTGCAACTAAGTTCTATCTACAACATCAGCAGCTTTTAACTGGGAGTTGCAAACTAGTATAATACTTTAGTATCAAAATATTACAAATTTTATATATAAGGTGTTTTTTTTCTAGGAAAATAGCCGAAACTCATTAAATTTTACGATTTTCTTTGTAAGATGTGATCAGTGTCTGGACATTAATTATTTTACATAACTAACAAAATATACTTGCTCCTTCCGGAACCAGTAAATGAATACCAAACTGAACAATATTTGGCAGAGTTATTATAGACATCATTACACAACTTTTGTACCCATGGAGAAATAGATGCAAAAGAAAAAATTTCGCTCTACCCTAATATATATATATATATATATATATATATATATATATATATATATATATATATATTGTATATATATATATATATATATATGAAAATTATTTCACGAAAGTAACACGTGAAAAATATTTATGATGAATAAAACCACGAAGGAAAGGAAACACAAAATGGTGCTCAAGCGCTTTCGTCTAATGACATCCTCAGGAACACTGAAGTACATAAAAAGGTTAAGCCTATATATAGGTTACAGAAAGAAAAAAAGAAAAAATAAATAACATACATACACACACACATATATACATATATATATATATATAATCATACATATCTATATATACAAATACATAACATACATACATACATACATATATATACAATAAACAGAGAAGTAAAAATAAAAAATAAAAATTAAAACCTTAAAGGATTACCAATGAGGCGTACAGATTTGTAAGGAAAAATATCGATTTTTAGCACAAGATCAAATGGATTATAAAAATACAAATTTATACTGGAACTCTGCCCGGGTTTTAACACACTGCTGCCTATGGTCAGGTTTCGATATATATAAAAAAATAAAATGCAAATTAAAAGTTAATCGATTTTTAGCACAAGATCAAATGGATTATAAAAATACAAATTTATACTGGAACTCTGCCCGGGTTTTAACACACTGCTGCCTATGGTCAGGTTTCAATATATATAAAAAAATAAAATGCAAATTAAAAGGTAATAAAGTAGAAGACAAGTTTACCAAAGATTTAATGTTTTACCCTTCTTATCTAAATCTGTTTTAAAGGAATTCAAAATAACAGGATCGAGTTGAAAAAGACCTTTGCTTATGTTGAAGTTATTTGAAAGTTGGATAATGGCAGACTCAAGAATATTTCTATTAACAATGTTGCTTGAATGGAATAAAACTGAATGCAGCGTTTTGGAAAATGTAATAAATAACTTCCTTTCCCGTTGTGTGAAATGTAAGAATGTCCAGGGACGTCACTTTGAACACATGTAGAATAAATTAAAACTTTAAAATGTTCTCTTTCGAATGCTTTTTATTTCATTTGTGAAGCTGCAATAATGACTGATTAATAAGCGATTAAAAACAGGACTCTTCTTTGGTCACTACTACGAGACTCCCTTGTTAGCAGCCTCGCTGCGAGGAGGGGGCACAGGCCCCTTGCCTCCTTCATTTTTTTAGATTCCGGCCTGAGCCATGGTCGAAAGAGGTCGAACCTCTATCCCTGTAAATTCAGAGCACTACCTGTACATTTTTTAGAAGTAAATTACAGTAAGAAAAACTTTTTATTTTCCCTTTCGAGTTGGGCTCTCTTCAGAAGAACTTAGTCAGTAAAGTCGATAAGTTATAAAAGAAAAGTCGATTAACATATACACGGTGAACCAAAAGTAGGTGGACAGTAGGTTGAATACGGTTTATGTTATATTATATTATAACTATGGTGTTCATTATAACTATGGTGTTTGTGTTATATTATATTAAATATTATAACTAAATTTATTTAAATTTTATTTTGTATTATAGTATACAAAAAAATTAAATATGTATTCTCAAAATAAACGTTATCATTTACTGTCCACCTACATTTGGTTCACCCTATATATATATATATATGGTTCCATGTATATTCCACCCATGAAAATTCCACCCACGAAAACTCCCCCCCAGTAAATTCCACCCAAGTAAAATTGCACCCACAGAAAATTGCACCCACGAAAATTGCAACCACTCAAAGAAAATTAGTTTAAGTTTAAAATGTGTATTATTATTTATAAATTTATTAAAAATTTATTACAGTAAAAAGTAAAAGATTTATTTCAAATTTATTACAGTAAAAAGTAAAAGATTTATAAGTAAAAGATATATTAAAAAACAATTATTCGACGTTTAATGAAGATTGTATGCAATGCTCTTGAGGAACTCTAAACTATCTGTATTATTATGGCGCTCCACTAGTCTCTTCAGTCTTTCATTTATGATCTGATAGGTTTTTCGTGCGGGTCGCGGGTAGCAAAAATTAACCAAACTATCACGACTTAACCTAACCAATCGTCAAGGGCGTACAATTAACCTAAAAAAATAATAAAAAACAATAAATTTTTTTTATTTATTTATTTTATATATTAAGAGAAGAGGATTCTTTATACTGTACGGCATTGACGATTGGTTAAACTAATTTTCTTTGGGTTGGTGCAATTTTCGTGGGTGCAATTTTCTGTGGGTGGAATTTTCCTTGGGTGGAATTTACTGGGGGGAATTTTCGTGGGTGGAATTTTCATGGGGGGAATTTTCGGTACACCATATATATATATATATATAGTATATCATATACATAATGTCGGTATGTCTCGTTGTCGGGATTATACTATGTCGGGATTGTGTTGTGGAAAGCATTGTCGGGATGTTTGGTATGTCGGGATTGTGGCTGTCGGGTTTCTGGATGTCGGGAATTTCGCTGTCGGGATTTCGACCCAAACCCCACCCACATACATACATACATACATTATATAGTTTCGTCTGGCTGGGGTTCTGAAGTCAGCCAGGAAGGGCACATTTTACTTTAAGAATTTGTTGCGAGTGGTGGTGGCGCTCCAGTTAGCCGATATATGTATATATAGGTCACTAAACTAAGGCGATTACGCTGTACGCCTTCTAAATCAAATGTCTGTGCTGCTAAAGCCGCTAGGAAGGTTAGT
This sequence comes from Bathynomus jamesi, assembly GCA_023014485.1. NCBI lineage: Eukaryota > Metazoa > Arthropoda > Malacostraca > Isopoda > Cirolanidae > Bathynomus > Bathynomus jamesi. The sequence continues at coordinate 49,005 of JAJOZX010003005.1, read as the reverse complement.
GAAGAATTCAAAACACACCTACATGCATATATATATATATATATATATATATATATATATGATACACACAGACCTTGCACGGAACAAGAACTCTTCTGGGAAAATTAAATCTACTATAATCCGAATAAGTAATGGTAAAGTAATGGAATGGAATGGAATAAGTAATAGCTGTAACCCTTAGATCCTGTTCCAAAGCTGGATCCTATCTGCTTTGCTGATAGCTGGTGAAGAAAGGTATATTTCTGGGGCCTCTTTGCGAGTGACCCATTGCCGTCGTCGGGCTAACATCATGAAAAAAAACAACTAGTGTTTTTCATTTACTATTACTTACTCGGACTACAGTGGCTTTAATTTTCCCCGAAGAGTTCCTTGTTCCATGCACGGTCTGTGTTTATCATGAAAAAACCTCAGGGGACCATTCTGACTTTTTTTGTGGAACTGAGCAACCAGGATAGGTTACCCCTTGTTGTTCACATAGAAACAACTCATATATATATATAAAAGAAGCTTTCCTATACATTCATACACACCCACATACATATATATATATTTTTGGGGGGCCTGAGCAGCTAGGTTAGGTCACCCCTTGGAGGTCACATTATATATATATATATAAATAAATATTTTGGGGGCCTGAAGGGGTGGCTCAGAAGGGGGGTTCAGAAACACTCATCATGTTGCATGCAATGTTGCATTGCAATTGCACTCGACCTTTTTGCGGGCATACTACTGGGGATGGCTGCGAAATTAACAATAGACGAGAGAGTTAGCTTGGTTTTAATGCATAGGATACCAGGTAGTACAAATCGATGAATCGGTACAGAATTTAAATTCTGTACCGATTCATCAATTTGTCGTACCTGGTATTCCATACATTAAAACCAAGCTCATCCTCTCGGCTATTGTTAATTTAGCAGCCATCCCCTAACTAAAAGGAAAAAATAATATATTTTCGTCAACACTGAAAATTCCTATGATGCGCGACCCGTTCTGTATATATAACACAACAAGACCCTCCCTCGCAACTAGCTGAAATACAGCTTTCCTTCAGAGAAACACTCTACCTGGTGAGGAAGTTGTAAATTTTCGGACGTCAAAGTAAATGGTCTTGAGTTATGTTAGTCCTGATTAGGTTAAGTTACGCTACGTTAGGTTATTTGAGGTTTGGTTAGGTTAGGTTCGGCTTGAGTAGCGACTACTTCACTATTTAATGACTGAACAGAAAACAATTTTTGAGCCTTCAACTTTGTTTGAAAGACTTATGACGCCCTTCTCAATTCGAATGCACTAAGGTTAGCTTAGATTAAATTAGGTTTGATTAATTTTACTAATTTAGTAATATGTATATAGTAACACTTTTGATGCTTGAAAATTTTCAGAAATTATATAAAAATATCTAAAACATTTTTCACTACCGGCATTAAAGATAATTTAGTCCTGTTTAGATTAGGTGACGGTAAGTTGGATCATATTAGGTGGAATTAAGTTAGTTTAAGATATATTGGCTGGTACCTCACTATTTCTGCACTTCAAAGAAAACATCCTTCGAACCCTCATTTGCGTCCGAGGCCGCTTATTAAATAGACAATACTACATTTTTATGGCCATAATAGTTGCCATGGTAACCATCATAGTGAAGATATTAGAGTAAAATCACGGGTGAAAGGGGGAAGAGGGAGGAAGGATCCTGATCCAGTTGTCAGATACGTAAGCATTGAATTATAAATTTGACCACAACTGAAATTCCTATTAATAAAGTGAATTAACACAGCATCATTATTTTTTCTTAATAAATGTCTTTAGATTGTAGAAACTTGTGGTGTCCTATTTTTCTGCGGAATTGGCGGTCTTCTGCTGTCCTTAGCGAGCGAAGCACCACTTTTGAATATTGAAAATGTCATCACAAGACAACAGTCGAAGACCAGAATGGAGGACCATGAATCTACGTAGCGAGGTCACTCACAAAGATACGAATAAGAGAGAACGAGATTTTTCATCTTTTCGTCTTTTAAAAAAAAAATAATGTCACACAATAAAACGAAGAGAAAATTTTCTCAAAATCAGTTCAACACAAATATTGTTGTACACATATATTGTAAAGTTTTTAAATTAAAATATTATGTTAAAATATAACCAACATAACGTAATTACTGTATATAATGCGATATTCATACAATATTGGAAATTAGAAACAATATTTTTATATCATTAAAATGTTTTTAATAATTTACAACACATATTCTATACATGTATATTAAATTTAATTTTAGTTAAAAAAGGAAATGCTTAACTCTTAAATTTATATAAATATACGAGTATATATATATTTTGTTTGAAAAATTTATATTAAAACGTACTTTCTTTTAAACTTTTGAACCTGCTTTTTATATTTAGGGTATACTCGTATATAACGGGTGTGCCATAAAAAAAGGGTACATTTTAAAAAGGCTATGAAATCAAAATTTTTCATTTAATTTTAATAAAACTTCTACACAATAACAAATATGTATTTATCTATATGTAAACAAGTTTTCAGACTAAAATATCAAAAAATTCAAATTCTATGAACATTTAACGAAAGAATATGATTTTTCTACTTAACATGCAAAAATTATTAAACCTTTTTAATATTTTTTGTTATAAAAATAATTTTTAACGTAAAATTTACCTGAAATTATTAAAAAAATTGTCGAAATGCTTTCCTTCCATTTCAATAACTTTTTTTATTCTTGGCCGGAATTCATCAATAGCTCGATTTACTTGTTTCTGTGCAAACTCTTCCCATTCTTGAATGATGATCTCGCGTAAATGAGCTGCATCTTTTATTCTAGTCCTGTAGACTCGCTCTGCTAAGTTCTCCCATATTCCGGCCAAGAATAAAAAAAGTTATTGCCTCTGGGTACCCCCTATCCACGAGCTGATGGATGAGTACTATCCATTCTACGACGGGAATGTCATGGTTGGCAACCACTCATTGTCGCCCAGTCAAAGAGTTTTTTGTGACATCCGGAAACTTCCGGCGATGCTGTGACACTACTTGCTGCAGATACTGCAGCTGCTCATCGTCTTTGGTGTGGCGGCCGCTGTACTGTTGGGCGATGGCCACAGCTCGCTCGGCGTGGTCTTTCACCACCCTGAGGTTTTTCACAACCCTAAGCGCAGGCTGAAACTCCTCTATTTTTTTTCATTCATCCGGATCTTTGTTCAAGAAACCTGCAGACATTTGCAGTTGTTCGAAGAACCTCGTCGAATTCTTCGTCACAAGGCTCTCCAAAGACGAACTGGGAGGCGGGTTGACACGCTTTGGAATATGCTCTACACCCTCTTTCTTGTATAGGGCTGCGACCATCCGACGTTTCGTTGCAAATGGAACAGCGGCATCGAAGAAGGCCAATGGAATCATTTCCTCAGAGAGGTACGAAAGCTGTCCTGTCAGCTTCTGACTGGCTGCTTTGGAGATCTTATGCTGAGGATACGACCTCAATGATTCCAAGAGGCAAATTACGACGTGGTGTACTGGGACGGAAAGCTTCTGCTAGACCTTACCAACAACGAGCAGGTGGATCTGCTTTCCGTCTTAGTGTCCACCTCAGATGACAACTGCCAGCATTGGGAAGTGCCAAAAATAGCTTCGGGAAGTGGGCAACAGCAGGCACAAGCGGTGTTCGATCTCTTATAACTTTGGGGACTAAGTGAAAGAGTGGTGGGGATGTTCTTCGACACTGCCGCTGTTAACACTGGCCGTCACTCAGGATGTTGTTTGCTCCTAGAGCAGAAGTTGCAGAAAGAGCTGCTCTACTTTGCATGCAGGTATCATATCATGGAGCTAGTTGTCGCCGCCGCGTTCACGGCGTGTCATGACGCAATTTCTGGTCCTAAAGTTCTGTCATTCAAGAGATTCCAGCAACAGTGGAACTACATCCACAAAAGCAAGTTCCAAACAAGTGTCGACGACCCCACTGTTGGTCCATCCCTATTACCAGTCAGAGAAGAACTGAAGTTCGCCAAAGACCAAATCCAGCGCGAAACGTACCGAGACGATTACAAGGAATTTTTGGAACTCGCCATTGTCTTCCTTGGTGGACATCTTGAATCGCCGATTCGATTCAAGCGCCTAGGTGCGATGCATCACGCTCGCAGGATGTGCAAGGCCCTGTTTTCTATCAAGATGTGGATGTTCCGCGAGCAATTGCAACATCTCACACAGAAAGAGAAAACATGCTTGCAAAACATGAGCATCTTCGCTGTGACAGTCTACCTGAAGGCATGGTTCACTGCTCCGATGGCCGCCTTCGCTCTAGCCCAGGACCAAGATGCTTTTGCTTATTTATACATACATGTAGTAAATTAATCGACTATACGATCCTTGTGACTAGAAATATTAACCTTTTAGTGCCCGGTGGTCTTTTCTGAGACTGAATAAAAATCGTTTGGCGTTAGCCAGGACAAAATTAATAAAGTGCAACTGGGCACTAAAGGGTCAACAGATGTTTGTTAACCCTTCAGGGTTAACAGATGTTTACACGAATTTCATCGTGAAGGAATTACACAGCACAATCCGTTTTCGTCATTTTCTAGCCATGTTATTATTAGAAAATGTTGGAAGTAGTCACTACCGAATCGAAAATGAAATGGAAGATTTTGTTAACACATTCCTTTTCTAAATTATGAAACAATGTACGTGACAGAATTACTTGCCTCTGACAAATGTTTTTCACAATTGCAGTATTTGTGGGATATCTCCAAATTGGCAGTTTTTCGGGATTTTTTTTTTGGGGTGAACAAAGCAAACAAGGGTCGAGTATGGGTGATTGTAGGTATATATAAATTCGGTGTAGGCAATGCCATTTAAACTTGGGCTAGTCAATTATCGTGACGGAATTATTTTTTGGGGTGTGACAGAATTACCTGTCTGGTAATTCCGTAACAATATAGAACAATATATAAATATTTTGTGAAAAATGTCCTTTATTCTTGACAAACGTGAATAATCGATAATTTGTCTTTACAAATGTCATTACTGATCTGTATTCAACTGCAACTTTAAAAATGGCTTTGGAGTCACGATTCGCGTGGAATTCATGTTTATTGTCCGGAGGTTTTTTTCGAGAATGAATAAATCGCCTGTCATTAGCCACAAAAAAATCAGTAAAGTGCCCATGGGCACTAAAAAAGGTTAATTAAGTTTAGGGTGTTTATAAATAACCATTATTTTATTACTAATTAGTAATTACCAATTAAAATTCTTGGTGGGGACACATGAATAGGGTGTTTTCTCGGATACCAACAGCTGTATGACTCTAAGAAGACTATTAGTTATTATGTAGTTGAACCATAGTGCTGCCTTATACAAAGCAATGTACATCTGGAATATTTGGGTACTGGTTGAGATACGTTTCTTCAACTACTTTTGGTAGTCCAACGCCCTGCCGAGCGTGGGCCACGTTCCAAGCACGACTCTTACCACTATACCATCTGGGAAACCAAAGAAATTTCTATCAGGTGTAGCTTTTGAACATATCTCATTTTATCATGTGTTTTCCAAATGCAATAATTATCCTTCATTTTATATATATATATACAGAGCGTGACAAAAAAATGTATACACACTTTAACAGCTGATAGCTCAATTGATGTTTCTTTCTTTCCAAGTTAAACCCATTAGAATTAATAATGGCAGTCAGACTAAGCTTTGAACAAAGGAAATTCATTCTAAAATGCTACTGGAAGTGTGAAAACGCAGTTGAAGTGCAAAGACAGTTTAGGAGGGAGTTTCAAACAGATCCACCAAAGCGACTTACCATCACTCGAATTAGAGATAAGTTTGAAGCCGATGGAACTGTTCAGAATGTCCACAAGAAGCGTTCTGGAAGACCACGGACATCGACAAGCCCCACAAAGCAAGAAAGAGTACTGGAAACGTATCACCAAAGTCCAAGAAAATCTGTGCGGCAAGCGAGTCGTGAGGTAGGAATCTCAGAATCGTCTGTCCAACGCATTTTGAAGCGCTGTCAATGGAAAAGTTACATTCCAAGATTAGTCCATGCTATTAATGAAGATGATCCGGACCGAAGAGTGGAGTATTGCGAGTGGTACTTGGCACGATGTGGATGTGGATTGGACGAAGGGGTTTCGTAGAATACCCTCCGCGTTCACCAGACCTCACACCACTAGACTTTTTTATGGGGATACTTAAAAGACAAAGTCTACGCTATAAAACCTGCAACAGTCGCTGAATTGAGAGCAGCCATTGAACGAGAATGCACACAAATACCAAACGAAATGTTTCGTGATGTTTGCGATTCCATTGCTTCGCGTTATCAGCAGTGCCTGGACCAGAACGGACGTCAGTTTGAAAACAGGCGTTGACAAAACAATTAAATAATGTCTGTAGATTCTGTTACATTTTGAAAATGAAATGTATTTTAATAAACACTGCCTTTATAATTATTTAAAGTGTGTATACATTTTTTTGGGACGCCCTGTATATATATATATATATATATATATATATATATATATATATATATATATATACTGTATATATATATATTATAAAATGGCCCTCCTCCTCACGTTAAAAGTAACTGAACGTAGCGCTCCTTATATGGGCATGCAGGAGTACCCAATACTCATCCGCGAGACTCGGGTATCATTATAAAAGACCAATTCGAACCACACCTAAGAGGATTTAGTTATTTAAAGTCCCCCAGTATGCAGTGTGCATAGACTCATCGCCGTTAAGGCAGATCTCATTATCTCATCAGTAATCCATCAAAAAAGGATGTAAGCTTCCTCCATCTCATCATTTACGTATACAAAACTTACCGACCGACAGCATATTAGACAGCTCGATTCCCGTGAGTATTTAGAGGTGAACACCGTAATCCCCGAGCTAAGAACACGAAACCCGCAGCGCTTCCCAGGTCGTCCTGAAAGTAAAGCCCCTGCCAACCCGAACTTAATCAGCAGACCCTGTAAAACTTCCTTCAATAGGCTGGGCCAAGGCACCCACCAATTATACAAACAACCATATTGTATAAATATATATATATATATATATATATATATATATATATATACACACACATATATATATATATATACACTGCGTGCATATATATATATATATATATATATACAGCTCAACACAAGTGTTGTGGGATACAGGGAGGCAGCATCTTGGGTTAGGGGATACTCTCTGTCCTTGCACACCCCATTTAAAGAGATTCCTCTGCCGAGCGGTGCCCCCCATAGTACTGTGAGGTATTGAAAAACTCATCATCTTCGCTTGCCTCACAAACACCTTTAAATGGGAGACCCAAAATGGGTGCACACACATTTCTACATTACTGTACAGTCTTTACAGCCACACCTACACTTTTCCTCCTAAGTATATATATTGTAATGTATATGGTGGTAAATTTTGACTTGGTCCGCAATCGATATGGATCGTGACTTATTTTTGGTTGGATGGATACCGTAATGAAATTGACTGGATCCTTTGGATCTGATATATTTGCATGTCGGTTATAAATAGATATAGAGTGTAACATATTTGTGGATAGTAGTCTATTATGACTTGATCCTCTGGATCGAGAGATTCTATCTTTAGTTTTAAATCGATAATTAATTAGTTTCGTAAAAATTAGTCGTTGCCAATGTCCAGGCAGTTTTTACATAAATTTCTTATGTTCTCGTAGTTCGGAACCCACGTAAAATTGTAGGTCCCCTCCGCTACCACGGAGGACATACACAATGCACAATTACGAACACAGTTAGGTAGACCAGCCATGAGTGGATCCTAGGGTGGTCTTTGTTGGTCTGAAACTTTATAACATTATAACATTATATACACACACACACACACACACACACACTGTATATATATATATATATTGTTATGTATGGGAATAATGTAATAAGGTTAATTAATTACTGGTTATAAATTAACCAACAAACGAAATTGTTCATGAAAACAAAGTGTAGGAACCGAAATGGCGGTTCCATCTCGTTCGTTTCTGAAACGACGTTTTATAAATTCTTGAGTACATGAAGTTAAAAACATATGCCTGTTAAACACTCCTGTAATTTAGGGAAAAAGACATGAATTCAATTGTCTATTTAATTCTGAATAAATTCGGATAAAAATACCATATATAGGTTACCCAAAAACTCGGAAAATAACTAATGTAAAAATTACATTAAAATACAAACGTAGCCATGATGATTTGACTCGGTTCGTGAAGTCGTTCCAAAAAGGGAACGCCGAATCGAAATTATACTTTTGTATAAAAGGGGAAACTCCGTTAGAATTAGATTGTTACGTTATTAACGAGTAAAATGGCATGTTAAAATTACACCTGAAAAGTTGATAATTCTTAAAAATAGAATTAATTAAATTAAGATAATCTAATTTGGGTATGTAAGTAAATCTTACGCCTGGCAGAGCGTGAATACAATACGCCGAATTCAGGAGTAACTTGTCGCATACAAATCAAATTGTATTACAGCAGTGAACGAGAATGAAATTCATATCAAATTACTCTTTACCCATTGCTAAATAACGTAGCATAAAATTATGTTGTTAAAAGGTGGGATTAAGGTCTTCCATTATGATATAAAACGCGAAGCAAAGTCGCCAAATAGGAAATACGCTGCGGCAGTGCATCTCAAGGCGTTGTGAACGAATGTTCTCCACAAAATCAGTGTGAAATTTAAATAAGAAATTTAAATTTATTTATCCTTTTAAGAACAAAAAACCAATTCTTAGTGAAAGTTTGCTCAAGTATATAAATATACATATATTGTGCCGTACGGGAGAATTAAATCGTGTGTGGCACCTAGTAGCGAAATTGTTATTCTAATGAGTAAATTACTCGCCAAGCTAAAATTGTCTTCCCTTAAAAAGGTAGCGGAAGAAAACGAGAACTCCGGGTTACATTTGCGTAACTAAAAAGAATAAAAAAATAGTCTACCATATATTCCCGTAAAGAAAACGGGTACCGAGTTTCTCGATTGAGTATACATTTACTGTATACTGAATTCCCAATGTATGTTATTTGCAACGGCTAAGCCGATCTAGGAAGGTCTACCTAGCAGATAAGTGGTTCTAATTGTAATTCAAGTAATAAGAAATTCATTTATTCTAATCGCATTATGTATGTTAGCTAATGTGGTAGAAGGCCAAATATGCCTATGATTGTAATTTAAATTGTCATTGGTCCATTGATTTTAATGGTCTTGCGTATTACAATACGGCTATATTAAGTTAAATAACTACCAATTGTAGATTAAACTTGTCTAACAGTCAAATTTAAATTGCTTGTGCACTTTATTTAATTATCTTCTTATCAAGTGTCATTCTTCAACGAATTTTCATTACTGTCAAAAGTTTCATCTTTCATTGTAATTGGTTTAGAAATTCTGTGATGAATATATTGTTTTTGTAAAAGGTTTTTCAGTTATTCCCCTACACGGATTGACAGAGAAATAAGAATATATAACAAATGATATATATAACCTTGGGAAAAATTTATATAAGGTGGTTTAAAGAAAAGCAGGCCAAAGTAAAGGTATAAATTACACCCTAAATATAAAGTATAAAACCGCCTATTGTAACTATATATATATATATACATATACACACACACACACACATATATATATATATTATATATATTATATATTAGGTATCGACCGGTGGTTGTATCGGTATCGGGCCGATATATCGGTATCGGTATCGGTACCGATACCGATCGTTAGTAGCAACCGATACTAATACTTTTGGCTTCTAAGAATAAAAAACACGGGCGTTTTCCAAATAGAAACTTCCCAGCTGCTCGAGAAGTTACGTGTGTGTTCGCGATTTATCCCGACGTTTCTAGAAATTTCCGACTCATTACCGCTCTACAGTATATAAAGAGAGCCCGTAACTATCGTGGCGTCGTTTCCTCAGTTCGCAAGTTGTGAATCAGTTCAACAGTGTGTAATAATTTTTTTGTAAATTTATTAACTACTAGTAAAAATTTATTCGCTTTTGCTTTAGTGAGAATGACAATGCCAAGCTTTGTGTCGAAGTTCTTCACTGATTCAAGCACTAATGGTCCTCGTTCGAACATGAGGAGTCACGTTATCAACAAGCACAAGACTGAGTTTGATGAAGCCAATAAGAGTCAATGTACAACTTCTGCTACTAATTCTGGTGAGTAAATTCATGAAAACCTATAAAGTGATTCTTCAAACATTCTCAGAGTATTCGCAGTTGATGAAAGCCCCTACATCCTAGTGGCCCCAAAAATGATGAATTCAATAAAAATTTAGGAAGTCTAAATATTTGTTGTTTTTTATGTATGTTTCGGGTCCCTAAATTTTAGCATGCCCATGGCCCCCAAAAGTTGTTAAAATGTTGCTATATATAAAAATTTGCTACATATAAAGTTTGATTTCAAGTTTCAGCATGATTTACGAATTTATTGTAATATCAAAGTCTCCCTGAAATTGCCGTTTTCTATTTGTTTATAATTTTCCCCAATCAGAATTAAGATACAACTAAAGTAAATTTAATTCTCTTTGTTAACTTACTGAGCTCTTATTTATTAAAAAATATTAAATATATAAAACTTAACATATAATTATTTCTGTATTAAAATTATTTCCTTATATATATATAGAAATTTATTTTTTCTCTCTAGGAGACATGCCTGGAACTTCTTCCGCCACGGCTACTCAATCCATTACGGTCGCGTTTTCTAAATCCATTCCATAGGCTCATAATGACCGAAAGAAGATTGATCTTGACCGGAAGGTGGCAGAGATGATATGCATCGACCGTCAGCCCTCCGCATGTGTCGAACGGGTCGGATTTAGACGACTACTTCAGGCTGCCGATCCGAAGTACACGATTCCTTCTGAGAAGTTTTTCAGGACGAACCTTATTCCAGACATGGCAGGCAAGGTGAAGGGCAAGATCGAGGAACTGATGCCACAAATGAAGGAAAAGAAGAAGAAATTCTCCTTCACCACGGACAAATGGAGCAGTCGAGCAAGTGACTCATATATACTGTAAGCTTGACCTGTCACTCCGTCGGCCCAAACTTCGTGCACAAAAACATCATGTTGAATGTCTTTGTCCTCAAAGAGGATCATACAGCAGAAAAAATTTCCGCCAAAGTTCAAGAAATGATTCAAAGTTGGAGATTGTCCGAAGAAGACACTTTTATGATCATGAGAGATAATGCAGCTAACATGCGAGCCGCTTTCAGACAAACAGGAATGGATAGTTTCGGTTGTTCGGTTCATACACTCCAACTGGTGATAAAGGATGGCTGCTTGAACCTACCGAGTGTGGCTAATCTTTTGACAACGGCTCGGAAAATCGTCGGTCATTTTCGCCACTCTCCGCAAGCGACGCGACGCAGCGCCTACATCAAATTCAAAGAAGACTTAACTTGCCTCAACTGAAGCTGATTCAAGATGTGCCAACCAGATGGAATTACACGCTGG
>JAJOZX010003005.1:0-32500 GCA_023014485.1 Bathynomus jamesi | reverse complement strand
TACCGGATTTATATGAAGATGGTGACATTGTAGCGTTGTCCACAATTAATCTTTTTAACGCAGCTGACCGGGATGGATTATTTCCAACGCAAACCGTTGATGATATTTGCAATGACGCTCCTACGATCCGACGCAAGGGACTGCCGTAGAAATGTAAGTGCCTGTAATTTTATTTTTTGTAGCCAATTATTCGCAAACTTATTTAATGTGCCTGTCGAAAAGAGCACTGTTCTGGATTATTTCATCATATATATAGAGGGTTGTAGTAATTCATCTCATCACATTAAAAAAGCTTCATTTAGGTATCCGCAATTATAGATTAGTTTGCAATTATGCTAAAATCCTGTTTTGATTCATTGATTTTTTATAGCAATCTTTTGCATGTTTTAAATAATTTTATAAATTCAAATGTTATTCGGTATTATCTTTTAAAGGAACTTCTATGAGCCGTTCAAAGATATCTTCACATTGTAATACTCTTACTATATGTATACTCTGCATATGTTTTGGATTTTTATTAAAAAAGATTCAGTATGAACTAATGAATTATTCTTTCTCCTTTAATGTCCGATGAGGATTTGACACGTGTTATACAATCTTTTCGTTTTGAAGAAACCCATGTCGTGGACCTGAATACGGAGGTAGAAGATTTACCGAGCAGTCAACCCAACGATTGTCACATCATTAACGAAATAATGTATTTTTTTTCGATCTTTTTTGGGGGAAGACACAATGTATTTTCATCAATTTATTAAATGAAAGAAATCATGTTTTTAGTACAATAACCATCTTAAACTACAGAATATACAAACTAACATTATTGGTTACAAATATATATATATATATATATACACGAACAAAACATCATACTATACAACGAGTACGCACAATCGGAAAACGGCTTTTTATCTGTCTGCATACCATTTCGTCGTTTCGTTGAGTGTGACACGGGTCGAATAATTTTAAAAATTTATAAATTCTTTACCACGTGATATGCATGAGAAATGAAAGGCAGTACATCCCCACGTATTACTAAAATATCCTTGTAGCCGGAAGGGTTCCATACAACTTCGGGGATATGCAACTGATCGAGAAATTTTACAATAACAGGGTCACTCCAGGGTTGAGTCCCGAGTGAATCAAAATAGTACATGCGGTCCCTATTTTTAAAATAGATTGCAAACCAATGAATCCCTTCATTACCAATGACATCTGTGTTCACAATAAGACTACCGCAATCTCTCGTAGTTGGCAAATTCAATGTTTCATTCTTCGCAAACACACCGATAAATTTGGAACGTGTGATTCGTTCACTATTCATTACTCTCTGAAGTGTATTCGCATCCATTTTAAAAGTCAGTGATAACGCCCCTAAATCTGTCTACTTCTATTAGGGCTTGTGACTCGAGGTATACTAGTACACTATAGGTGCGTCTAACGGCTTGGCGAATTCCAATCTGACTGAGATGTTTCCACTCTGTTGTGGACTTAAGTGTGTATTTACGCTAGCAGATAAGTCAGGTGTGATGTCAAACGGATAAAGGTTAAATTGATCAATGAATTCTTTCTGCGTTACCCCAATCCCGAGCTCATCACAATCACCTGCAATATGGGCCAGATTACTATATGCTCTCGCGCAAAGCGGTAACACAGCGTCTGATGAATAGTCCGTATCCAATGTTCCTCCCAACGCAACGCCATTAACGTATGAGTTATATTTTTAAGGCCGAAATTCTCGAATTTAAAGGCATTCTTTTTATATTTTCCATTCACCGAATTGTGTTCCTGCATTCCAATTAATATCCTTTTGGTAGATTTCCCAGGGCTATGTTTTTATCTGTTTCGATGCCAACCCTGCTGGCACCGTGTATAGTTTGATTTGTACTCTGTTAATTGGGTATTTTACTGTGGCGTGTAGTAAATTTTTCTCAATTTCTATTTGTTTTGATGAACTTAATTTCACTCGCCGTACGCGGAGGTATGTCTCCATAATGTGAACCACAATGGGTTTTGCTCCCTCTTCTTGATCAGCATCCAGATTTAAACACATCTCAGGATTCGTGCAGGTGAGCTTTACTTCCATATCCACCCCATTCACAAGCAACTTCTCCTGGAATGTGAAATCTGTATGCAGGCGTCCAAAACACTCGTATATCTTTTTATAATTTTTTAATTTTGTCCTTTATACTACTTTCGTTTTCAGCTTGATAATATCCTTCGACACTTGAAAAGGTATTCTTCGCTTCTTTGGAAAAGTTGGACATTTTCCAGATAGGCTCGTAGGTGATAGTACCCCGTGCTTGCCGATATATTGACCTGATTTAAATATACGTCACAGTGGTTGAATATGGAGTGCAGAAAGTTTGTTTCAGGGTATACAGCATATTTGTCATCGCAGTCCGTTCCATCAGAATGGGCTATACGTAGTTTAGCGTACATGTGCACACAGCTTGGATCAGAAAAGTAAGGGCTTCAGCTGGGTATCACGAATTCTATAGGGGCACTCGGGGAGCTAATTGTGTTTAAAGGGTTAATTGTAATAAAGTCACTGTGTTCAATAGAAACTTGAGTTGGGGGCATGTCAAAGAGGGACAGCTCCGATTTACAGCAGTGTGAACTACACGGATGGATGAAGCGTGCCATGACGAGGTAGAAATAGTGCCTCCTCTCTCGACAAGTAGTAAACAAACTATGATTCATGAGATCAATGTCCTTAGCTTATATCAGTCAAAAAATGGTCAACCATAGGCTTCATTCGCTTAGAACACCTTTTTATATCATTTTACGTTTAATATCACGTGATAGTAATCTCTTCTTCCGGACAGTTCTCTTCTTCCCACCACCACTCATTTTTCTCTGCATGTTTGACGATTTCGTCCCGTGTACGCTTTGTGTTTTTTTAGAGCTTTAGGTTTAGCCCCAGCCAATATGTCTTCTGCAGTGTTAAGACCTGATTGTAGAGCTTTCCTTCCGAGGTATCTGGCACCCCTCTTCAGCAAAGGGACAGCCGTACGTAGTATGGTAGAAAAAAAATGAATCCAAGTCCACTACTACGCTGGTATTTCATACCTCGATAGACTGTGAAAGGCTTTCTGTCCATTATAACTCAGTGCGTCGAAAGTGCAGCTTCACTGTTAAGCTCCCATCACCGAATAGGAAATTTTTTCCATCAATCGTTCTTATATATATTGAGATATTGGTTATTAGATTAGTTGCGACATTCACATAATGGGGTCCGTCATATGTAATACTCAGACTCCTTCCTCTATGGTTGGGAATGTGAGCAATGCGCAGCAGGCGTGCCTAGGTATCCCCAACAAATTGGTGCTCCACTATATTGCTGTAAATATAGCACATGTCTGGGGTGTATAGCCAACCAATTTCTCCAATTTCATCTGATACATTAGTCTGAACCTCGTGAAATGTCTCTTTGGAAGGCTGATCGATATCGCCCCGGTCATAATTTTGAACACTCTTTGGTCTTTAATATTTCTGTTAGCCTTTGATTTTAGGATTAGAGTATGTGCAGGTTTCCTTTGTTTACGATTTCGTATACTAAATCAGTCGTAAGATTTGAGTTTTTAAACTTACGTTTAAGTCTCTCACAACATCCTCAGCCGAACCATAACGGCCCGGACCTAGTGTTACTACTGTACTGTAATACCGTGCAACCTCAGTCCGGGCGATACGTATAGTTTCATCCCGAGTTACCCCGGCTTTTTCACACTCATCAATGTCTCTAAGAATCGTAAAAACGGTATCTTTATAATCAATATTTAAAAAGAGGGTGTCCAGCTGAATTTCACATATCCCCACCTCATACGAATCACGACCCAATTCAATGGGTCCATGGAGTTCTGTTACAAAGTTGGCTAGTGTGTTGTTAGGGTGTACAGACAGGGACGAGAGGACGGGAGTGTGACGTAGAAATGGTTAGGAGCCATGTTGCATACTATTTAAGCTTCATTATTGCATCAGCTTTTATATAGGTGTTGAAGCTTTCTGGGTACCCTAGCCATTTCACCAGGTACATTTTTCTCTTTCCTGAA
The DNA here is from genome assembly GCA_023014485.1 of Bathynomus jamesi. NCBI lineage: Eukaryota > Metazoa > Arthropoda > Malacostraca > Isopoda > Cirolanidae > Bathynomus > Bathynomus jamesi. The sequence continues at coordinate 28,451 of JAJOZX010003005.1, read as the reverse complement.
CCTTTGCTTCCTAAATTTTCTCAATTTTAAACACATTTTTTCCTAAATTAAATGCCACTTTCTGCAACTCCTCGCGGTAAAAGCCTCCTGCGATTTCTTCCCCATTCAAATCTTCAACGTAATACATCATTATCTCACCTTTAGGTCTCATAGCCCTAACTTTAAAAATCTCACGTGTCCATCCTTGCTCAAATCCCTTCGCGAATTTATTTCCCGAACGCGACAGCCTTACATAATCATTGATTTTGAAACGCGCAGAGTGTGGTGGTGGTGGTGTTCCATCTCTTCTCACCTCTGGGCGCATCTTTCTAAAACTCGTTAGGTGTTGTCCCAATCGTGCGATGGTGTGAGCGGTTGTAGGATGAGGCCAATGATTCCAGAATGTCTAGAAATCTGTATGTGTTTTTATGTGTAAAATAGCGGTGCATGCGTTCCTTTATGGTACGTTGAACTCTTTCAGCTAAAGAAGCCTTATGTATAGAATTGGTAGTGTAATAGCTGATATTAAACTCTGTCAACATGTTCTGAAAAGCGGCCTATAAATTCCTTCCCCATATCCGTACAAAAATAGCCAGGAACCCTGTTTTCTTTAACATCAGCGTTTTGGTGGCTTTAGCAACTGTTTCAGGTGATTTATTTTTCAGAGGAATTAGCCACAGATATCTAGAGAATACATCTATTATGAATAGATGTAGCGGTAACCATCGTTATACACAGAATATCTTTGCATGTCTGTTAAATCTGCTTGCCAAATAGAGTCAATCGAAGCAGCTGTTGTCTTGGCTGTTTTAAACCTTTTTCTCACAGGCTTATGAAGTGTATAAGCGTCCTGCTCCCGCAAAAATCTCTCAACATCTTTTTTTCCTACTCCGTAAACACTTCTGTACAGTCTATCTACGCCTCCGTAGGAGGCTGGGTTAGAAATGTCATAATAACGTCTTCTTAATATGTTAGCCATTTGCGTATTTTAGAGGCACGTGGGTAGGGTTGACCGTTGTTTAACCTCTTCTTTCTCCTCTTCAGAGGTGTTACCGCCGGGGGTGATGGCGTCTTCAATTGTGTCACGTGCGACGCATGTTCCAAGTCTTTTAACCTGTTCAGATTTCCTATCATTGTTTTGGGACATTTATTTGTTGTAGTCTTGCTTTAATATGCTTCCATCCTGATGGTGAGGGCCTATCCCACTTTCTCACCAGATCATGGACGATGTCTACGATATTCGATCCCTGTACCTTTGCTCCTTCCACAATGATCTCACCTGTATCGGTCCATTGTATGGCGGGGTCCTCATTCAATAGATTATAAAGACTTAAACCTTTATTCCTCAATGTATGTGGGAGGGTGCTTTTTAATACATGCTCGATATGTTGTGTGGCGACCCATTAATCTTTGGTTGGTCAGCTCTATCGTCGGACACAGGTCCTATGTCACCATGTCCATCGTTCCCGTGCTGTGCCTAATAACCACGGGAATCTCTGTCGGGTTCTTATAATTTTCGTACTCGTGAAGAAATTTCTGCAGAGCTTCTTGGTATAAGATTCTTTTCTCATCAGGTGTTTTTTCACTGTTTAATAGGGCTAGCAATTCGCTTTCCATTCTTTTAAGCCTGCTTTTACGGGATCTAGATCCGTGTCTGGATTCTTTGAACTTTGCAGTGAAGCATACACCTCGTGTGGAATCACTACCACTTTCTTCATTATATTAATCTAGTCAGTAAAGGACCCAAAACTGAAAATAATGGGGAGGAATGACCCTCCTCTTTGTACAATAATTCGTTTTTCTTCCCTACAGTTTGACTTTTACGAGCGAGTGCACGTATTATGTTCTTGTAACGGCGTAGGCGAGCCTTCTGAGGTGGTTTCATTGATACATTGCAATTTATAACGTTAAGACAGATTTCACAGATGCATTTTAAAAAGTCGGAGTCGATATTTTTAACAAACATCTGCTGCATTGCCCGGGGCAGTCGATGATAGATTTTTATTAATTCATGGTATTTCTTTAGCCTCTTTGTCATTCTGGAATATACACCGTTTCAGGCTCATTTGGAAATATATTCGTTCTTAGAAGCACCCTAAACGTCTTTCGCGGATGAAGGTCGCAAAGCAAATATCCGTAAGCGGGCTTGTAGCGTCTTTATAAACTTCCAAAAATTCCTTACGCTGATTCGGGAACATTTGATTGGCTAATACCTCAACTTGTGATGCATCTCTACGTTTCGCATGTATCTATTTTTTAAAAATAGATTCTGATTGATGAACACGCTTATGTTAAGATGGTGGGAGAATACTGTAAATGTCTCTACAAACGTTTTATCCATTTTCAATATGAGATCGTCAATTACAATGACTGTATGTTCATTTCCCTTTAACGAATTAACGTCGTATAAACCTTTGTGGAACAAAATATCATCTTGGTACTCGTTGAACACTGATTCGTCGAATGCACCATATAACTTTATGCACAAATTTTGAGAACATCTCTCCCTTTTCTTTAATGATTTTAAGCATAAACACAGTTTTACCACATCCTGTAGGGCCAGATATAATACATGTGGAGGGGCTCGTGAACCTGAATTTTTCTACAGAATCCTTTTCTAACACGTCACACTCCTAACTGGGTCATTTACAAAATATAATAAATATTTAAGTGATGACCCTTATATTCTACAGTCTTGCTTTTCGTTTCTCCCACAGAACCGTGAATGACGATGAGGTACAGCACCCCATGATCGATATTACAGATGACCCCGACGAGAGTGTAGCTGTGATCACAGAATCCATCCCCGCTGACGAATCCTCACCAGCGATACCTGTAGCACGCGCCAGTTCAAAGCGGAGGCACGATGAAGAGCCCACCACGTCAGGTATAAAGCTCGCCAGGATTCAGCCGGTTGTTAGACCACCAGTAATATAGCACCCAACCTTCTACGTCTTACGACACAACCCCCACAATAGTACCTTCCTCACATATACCCACTTATTCCTGTTCAATTCCGGGTACATCCTCCACAGCCACAGCAGCTTCTCGTTCTGTTGAGGATGGCATAACATTCGAGTTGTTGCCCACCGCTACCCCCACCCCAGCATTGACTAGAAATCTGTGTAATCAGGGTTGATCCTAGATCCATGTATAGTAATGGTGTTGAACACGGACTACGGCGCATAGTTGAACGTATTCTAGACTTTGCCCTTCAGAACCGCGACGAACGTGAAGTCAGGACGAGGCTGTCCTTCGGATTCGGGTCAGATGACGGAGATGTAGATGATTTTTGGGTAGTAATACCGTTCAGACGTTTGGCAGTTGAAGATATAGAGTATATATTAGGCCGTATAATGCAGGCCTCTCAAATTAGTATATCCTTCAATATGGACAACTTCACGGTAAATATTGACCGTGTATTCCGTGTTGCGGGTCATAGTGCCACACCTTATACTCTTAACTGCAATTCTCAGGCTATTTATAGACGGCATATAAACGTCGATCGTGGTTGCGGCTTTATAGCAGTAGTCTTAGCTCGTATGTTTACTGTACTAAATACACGGACCCAAAAAATTTGGTTGCTTACGGTAGTGGAGAGTGCCCGTAAACTACCTGTAGACTGTAAACTTGAGTTTGACTGTAATGTGGGTCCTGATGAGCTGAGAAGGGTAGAACATGAAATGAATGTTCGTACAGTTGTATTTGGAATGGATGATCGTCGTAGGACTGTGTATGTTTTTAAAAGCAGTGTGAGAGATCGTACAAGACCCCTATTTATTTTAGGACTGTCAGGGACAAAGTATCTCCCCATCCGTAATATCAGGGACCTTTACGCGAGTTATGATAAAAATCGAAAATATGGACGACATCATGATTTGTGTAAGAGGTGTATCGAGTTTGCCTTGTAGTTGAAGCTGAGAAGAGGGATTGTGATGTGTGTAGACGCACATTTTTCAATGATGACTGTTTTGAGCTCCATAAATCAATTAGCACGTGCAGGAAAATGAGAATCTCTGAATGTGGTATGTTTCATATGATGGATAATTGGGGGAATTTCAAGCGTAAATGTGATGAAATTCACTGTGCTTCATGTCATGAGAAATATAAGGCGTTTAGAGTAAAACATGTATGTTATATGAAAGATGCTAAGCCTAAAAATAGCCTTTGTATAACTGTGTACTACGATATAGAAACATACACGAACGCTGAAACCAAAGAAGTTATTCCACAGTTACTCGTAAGCCAGACAATCTGTGATAAATGTATGGAGATCGAGTGTGATGAGTGTCACAAATGTAGTAAACGGACAAACGTTTTTAAAACGAATGTCCACAATAGCCCTGTGAAACTCTTTGTGTCCTATAGTGTAAAGTTAGTGGACAAGTTAAAAAAAATGACTGTGTATATTCTTGCCCATATCGGGGAAAAATTTGACACACAGTTCCTTTATAAGGAGTTGCTTGACCACGAGTCATCTGAGGTATTTACAGTTGATTCCTTGAAAAGAGGGAACAAGCTAATACAGATGAAAATAAGAGGTAATGTACAATTTAAAGACACTTTATTATTCATACCTTGTAAATTAGCAAAGCTACCCAAGGTGATGGGCGTAGCCGCTGAAGTTTCAAAAGGATATTTTCCTTACACATTCCTCATTAGCGAAACTTTAAATTACGTAGGACTACCTCCTCCCAAACATCACTTTAACTATGAAAGTATGAGTACAGATGAACTTGAAGATTTTGACCGATACTACAAGAGTTTTAATGAATCTAATCCTTATAATATAGATGATGAATGTGAGCGTTATTCCGTGAAAGATGTGCGCGTGCCTAGAGTATGTTTCCATTCCTTTAGAAGGATGTAAATAGGCCGTTTCAAATGCGATCCGTTGCAAGTCGCAACCACCATCGCCTCATTATGTTTTACGGTGTTCAAGAATAATTTCATGCCTAAAGACACCTTAGCCGCTATTCACAGAAGCAATCCCCGCAGTTATGGGCACAAGGCTATTTACTGGATCTTACACCTACAGCACAGACAGGTGTATACATAAAGCATGCCCGCAACACGGGTGAAGTACCCATTAAGGTTAATGGTCGTGTTTTTTGGGTTGATGGTCTAAGTGAAAACCGTGCCACTGGTGAGAAGACTGTGTAGTCCTTTAACGGTTGCTGGTGGCACGGATGCCCCCGTCGTGAGTGTGGAATCGTAGGAGATATCCACGGTAGATCTCCTGCCGACAGTCTTGCGTGGCCCGCACCCGCGATCAACTTATAGGCTCCCAGTTCACTCACAAAGTCTTGTGGGAGCATGAGTATGATGCACAGATGGAAACAGATGGACAGTACCGTGAAGAAATAAACACGATCAGACGTTCAATGGTGCTGGATCCTCTCAAATGCGGTGATAATTTGTTCGGAGGGTGTACAAATCCCTTCAAGCTTTACTTTCCGCCTACGGACGGCGTGAAACTCCACTACTACGACTTCTGTTCTTTATATCCCTACGTGATGAAGAACAATCCGTACCCGGTGGGTGCATCTGAGAAACTGGTGGGACCTAACCTGCCCACCATCGAGGTGTTCGCTTCAAATATGAACGGCTACTATTTTGGCCTTTCTTTCTTAGATGTGCTCCCCCGACGCGATTTATGGATGCCGATCTTACCCGTCGTTATCGATCACAAGCTCATGTTTCCCTTGTGCGTGAAGTGCGTAGAGGAGAACAATGGGGAATGTATTCATACAACTAACCAGCGTAAGATCAGACGTGTATATACAAGTCCAGAGCTGGATCTAGCTGTTTGCCATGGATACAGAATATTGAAGACACATGAGGTGTGGAGGTTTCAGAAGGTATCCAAACTTTTCACGCCATATATAAACGCTTTTTTGAAGGATAAGGTCGAAGCATCAGGGTATCCGTAAGGAGTTGATACCGAAGATGAAAAATCGGCGTATATTCAACGTTACTGTGACGGTGAAGGTGTACAGCCTGACCTTTCCCGAATTGTAAAGAACCCTGGCAAGCGCTTTAGTGCAAAGTTGTGTCTAAACAGTCTTTGGGGAAAATTTGCACAGAATACTGGCAAAGGGAACGTTCATTTGGCACAAAGTTATAGGGAAGTCTGGGATTATGCCAACGCTCCAGATAAAGAGGTCATGGAGATTGTGAATGTAGGTAATACTTACATAATAAAGTACAACAATACCGAATTGGCCACAGATACCTCACGGGTTACAAACATACCTGTAGCCAGCTTCACAACGGCCTACGCACGCATCAAACTTTGGGGGCCTATTGCATTCTCTTGGGCGGAGGGTTTTGTACGGCGATACAGATAGTGTAATATTCACAGAGAGGGAGGGTGAATACATGCCTCCTATTGGTGAATTCCTCGGGGAGTTGACTGATGAGATCAAGGATGTGTATGGAGACATCTTATACGCCGACTCTTTTGTCTCAACAGGGCCAGAAACTTATGGGGTACGGGTGAGGGTGGGGGAGGATATGAAATATATCTTGAAGGCTAAGGGTATCACGCTCAACCAGGCGAATCGGCGGGTCATTAACTTTGATTCGTTGAAGGATGTAGTGTGCTTGGATGATGATGAGGGCGACAGAGCGTCCCAACTAACTGTAGGTACCGACAATTTTTGGGCGCAGAAGCTGGGGGGCGTGAATGAACTTAGGGGTACAAAGGTGTACCGTAACACCTATAGGAAACGTTACCAGGTGCCTGGTACCTATGATACCGGGCCCATTGGATACCATAATCGTTTGATATGTATATTGTTAACTTATTTATTACACATATTTGTAAAAATATATACACCTTGAATATTTCGTTTATTAAATAATTCGTGTTTCAATTAGCGTTTCACTTTCTCCTTTGCGTGCGTGCGTGTGTGTGTACAGTAAAAGGCTAAGCTCCGCCCACTGTAAGTTCGGTAACGTGAGTCCTGCCACTACCTGGGTATATCTCTTCCCTGCGTGCTCAGTTGATCGCAGTAAGCCCTGGATCTCAGACCTGTATTCTCCCGCGTAGAAGCAAAATAGTAATAGCTACCTTTAATATTGCGTGTTCAACATTTATGAAATGGTATTCGGCAAAGTGCAAGATTTGGTGGATACTGAAAAACTCCCAATTCCCCTCTCCTTCGATACTTTTAAAGCTACATTGAGCCGTGCGAAGGACCAAGATGTTCAAGTACTCATCGGGTATTTTGGCGAGGGCATTGTAGGATTTCGTAGTACAAACGATGTATTGAAGTATGTTATAGACCTAACCTTTATAAAGGCTCACATATACCGCGAAGTAGAAGAAGCAACATGTTCAGAAGATAAACAACGGTTATGGATAGTGATTCTTGTTGATGAGTGATGTGACAAGCGATATTCTGTCATGTTGCATCATACCGAGTACTCGTACCCTGCGACTGAGAATGTAAATCTTGTCATCATGTAGAATCTTAAGTATTTTTACCACTATATTAATATATATCATGACGAGGTTTGTAATGAGGTTGTGGCTAATGGCCTGTGTGAGTTTTTAACAGACTTTAGAGACGAGTATCGATTGTTAAACAAAAAGGAAAAAATGGGCATATGTTTCTCTCAAATAGTGCGCCGGATTGTGAAGATGTTTAAGTTTGTGGAAATGAACGTGTGATGAGTGATAAAACATTAAAACCGATATTGCTTCATGTATCGGAAAATTTCTCAAAACATCTACCCATTATAATGGGATACATGTATTCATGTTGTGGCTAAAGATCTGCTTAAGTATTTATCAGAATTTAGAGATGAGTATCGCATGCTAAGCAAAAAGGAAAAATATGGTCATATGTTTCTCTCAATAGTGCGCCGGGTGTGAATAAAATGTGTTTTAGTTCGTGAAAATCCCCTTATGCAAAATGTCTGGTGCGTATTCTGGGAGTGGGAGTGATAAAACATTAAAACCGATATTGCTTCAGGTATCGGTAAATTTCTCAAAACACGTACCCAATATAATGGGATACAAGTATTCATGTTGGAACAGCGCCGTAGACGGTTCATTAGCTTATGGTGTGACTCACTCCTCCCGCCGAGCCGATCCGTTGCGTGTGAGTCATAGTCATCTCAGAGAATGAACCGACTGGACGTGCGCTCCTCGAATACGATGGAACTTCCTTTGAGCAGCATTCTCAACGCCGTATACGATATGTCCGTGACAAAGTCGTTGCACGTGTTTAGGCGTAAAACCGGTGCCATTAACTATGTACTGGAAACGATTTGTAGACAAACAAACAAACGCAATGTTGTTCATTTAAGTGTTGAGGAGGTGAATAGAATCTTCGTGATAGTTGAGAAGTGGAGTGAGGATCGTTATAAAATTCCTGCAGGTGTAGGTACAAGAAGAGAGCAGATTAGTGGCACCCCTCATATGCCGTTGTTTGTACGTTGTGTATAAATAACGATCGGCCATGCGTTGATATACGGCTGATGTGGAAGAATGCTTCTGATAATAACGCTCTTGTCTCTATGCGAAACAGTTTCATCCTCGAGAGAATGTTTGAAATCGTCGGATTCCGCAAGCTGAAGCCTATATTAGATGCGCGTGTTACAGATATGCTTTATTTTGATACGGTCCTTGAATACGCATACACCGCTCTAGTCGATGGGTTTACCGAGTGTAGGAATGAACAAGGCGAGAATGGTCTAGAGCTGGATGCTTATTTAAAAGGTTTAGACTCTTTGAAATATCATGAACTTTGATACAAAGCACTTGAGCGGTACAGGGCTGAGCTCACCTACATCGTTGACCCTGAAGAACTATTTCTTTATATAATGAGCAGCTGTCGTAACGACTTAGAAGATTATTTCAACTGCCGCTATGCAATGTGAAGAAGAGTTCTACAGATGTACAGAAGCTAAGGCTAACAAAGACACTAAGATCCACTTTAAGGTTAGCCCGAGAGAAAGGAAAGAGTAGGGGGTTAAGAGAAGAAAATAAGGGGTTAAATAAGTAGCAACATCTATCACTCATGGGTTAACATTCATTCAGAAAAGAGAAAAAAGACTCACCATCATTATCCGCCGGCCACTGCCGACAAGTCAGAAAAATAGTCAGAGAGAATAGAAAAGGGGTGAAAGATGAAAAGTAAAATAAGAACGCTTACAAACCATGCAAACACAGTTTGAACTCACAGTCATACCATGCAAACTACAGACATGCAAGTAAAGAGAGTTACAGACATGCAAGTAAGGAGAGGATAAGAAAAAAAAATGTACGTAAAGTTAAACAAAAAGTGGGTTAGTTTACTCTATGAGCTACATCTACGTTCATGTTAGTCTAATTTTTTTTTCTAGAGCTCGGGTTGGTAAAAATAAACCCCCGATTCAAAAGGAGTGTATATAAACTTTTATTTAATAATGACGGTGTGGCTAACGATGACCTCTTTGTGCGTGCTTTTGATTGTATTCTTGACGTATTTAAAGATAACTTGCCAACCGGTTGTAAAGTTGGCAACAAGTAGTACTGAACGATATGAAGGCCATTTATATAGAGTTTAGGTTTCCCTATAACTTGAGCGGTGAAATAATATTAAGCCGCGTTTGCTGCGTAGTGCAAAGCAATAATGATGTGATTGTAGCCTCGATTACGTGTGAGTTTAGTGTTTTGCGCAGTAGAACAAAGTGAATGTATTTTGATGAATTTCAATATATTTAATTATTTAACATAATTGTGTGTGTATATTTCTCCTGACCTATTATTTTGATGATTTGAGTCCATCGTTTTGTATTTCTTATTTTTTATTTTTTGAGTTTGTGAAGTAGAAGATAAAGTGTATGTATTTATTTTAGAGATCCGACAAAACCCCCACACGAAAAAAAAACCACCGACAAAACACCGACAAAACACCCACACGAAAAAAAAACCACCAACAAAACCACCGGCGACAAAACACCCACCGAAAAAAAACCCAGCGACAAAACCAGGGCCCACAGCCTTCGTTAGGTAGCCTTATAATCGTTTTTCTTTTTCTTTTTCCTTGTGGGTTTGCAGCATATATATATATATATATATATATATATAATATATATTGGCGATTGGTTAGGTTAAGTCGTAATATTTTCGTTCCATCCATAAACCAAATATCGGACTTACCTAAATGTTGCATACATTCTTCTGTAGCAAACACAATGACTCGATTCCTGGTTTCAATGCCACTATCGTGGCATATTTTAGTATACATATAGCCATTATAACACAGCTTTTCGCTCCTTTATTATTCCGAATGACTCCATGATGGGTAAAAATGGAAAGAAAATATAATTTGCGGTGAAAATTTCAGAGATACTGCTGCAGTGAAGCTTATTCAGAAACTGAAACTGGAATTTCTCAAAACCTATAGCCTAGACTCTGTCACCTTGACCTTGAATTTAAATACACATTATATATTTATTTTTGTGAGTGGGGGTTTTGTCGCATTACCCTATTTCGGGGGTTTTGTCGGTGGTTTTTTTTCTTGTGGGGTTTTTGTCGTACATTAATTTATTTTCAATACATTTAATTATTTAACATAATTGTGTACAGTATATATATTTCTCCTGTACTGTTATATTGATGGTTATATTTTTATTTTTTATTATATACATATTCCTCGTTCATATTTCTTATACTATTATTATTTTTTATTTTATTTTTTGATCATATCTATTCCATTGCATATTTATTTTCTATATATTTCTGATTCCAATAATTCGTCTAAATAAACAGAATGATGTAATGATGTTTTAGTTAATTTTTTTAGTTGTAAACGATATTATTAATTAATTATACCAAATGGCTGGTTACGCCTTCTAAACCGACTGACGTATTTCTAAGCCAACCGTCAAGCATATATGCTTTAGTTAAATAAATAGCGCTATCTGGAAACTCAACCTGTACATCTGAACAAGTCATTTACGCCTTCTAAGCCACCTGACGGAATTCTAAGCCAACTGTCAAGAATATATTATTCAATTAAATAAATAGCTCAATCTGGCAACTCAACCTGTACAAGCCATTTACGCCTTCTAAGCCAACTGGAGGATTAAGCCAACTGGCGGATATACACCTAATAAGACAGCGGGCGCTCAGATGATGTCTTAATATGCGCTTGGCTCCTGCCAGGCGAACACCTCTCTTCCTCTCTCTCCTTCTCCTCTGTTTCTCTTGGGGATAACTCCGCCTCCAAATTGCATAACCCCTTGTTACTCTTGCAACATTCCCCCTTCCCCTTTGCATAAACCCCCTCCCCCTTCATTGCGTATCCCTCCCCCTTCATTGCATAACCCTACCCTCCTGCATTGCATACCCCTACCCCCTTTGTAACATCTTGCAACATTGATCTACATTTGCAATTGCATTCCAACATTCCTGCACTCTCCCATTTTGCGCCCATACTACTCATGTGAATCAGAGATAGTTTTGAGAGTGGGGGAACAAATCTTTGATGAGCCATTTGGAGAGTTTGTAAGTAACAGAAACCACATAACTAATAATATGGCGCATAGGGTTGCCAGATTTGTGGGGTTTTATGAGACTATAAAGGTTGGGAAAAGAAGGACGAAGTGGATGTAAAAAGGGGAATTAAGTCCTTATGATTTTTGAAAATACCTTCCAGCCTACTATTGAATGATTTGATGACGTAATTCCGCAGGTTGTTCCTAAGCTTTATGTATGTGGAGGGATCCTGAAGAAGATCGTTCGTTTTTCTAATGTATTCAGCTTTGTCCATAATAACTATGGTATTATACTTGTCTGCTTTAGAATTATGGAGATCACCATCTCTTTTTAATTGTAAGAGGCTACTGCGAAGACGTTTAGGAAGGTTTTCTTCGTAAGTGCTATTCGCAGCACTATGGACAAGGCCTTTAACTATATTAACCAAAGACTGGGGCAGATTACATTGTTTTTCAAAACAAGTAAGACTATAACAAATTTGTAAAGCAGAAGGTTTTATAACAATAAAAAAGGACATACAAAATCCAAGTGGTTTTTTTTGCATCGTCGCTAATGTTCTTCGAAGGAAGGTTCAAAACACATTTTTAGCTTCTTTTTTAATCTAGTCACTGTTTCGAATAAGGTTCTTAATTTTGCGATGCAAAATGTTATGAAGTGAAGAAGTTCTCCTACGCAACTCGTTATAAATCTCATCAAACAAAGGTTGGATCCACGGTTAGGGGATAACTGTCACAAAATTCCCTTTAGCAATGTTTAAATTTTTAAGATGAATGACTCATTGAAATTCGTGAAATAATTTTGACATATATGATGTGTGTGTGTGTGTATATTAGTGGTGGGCCGGATATCCGCATAATTTTTAGCATCCGCATCCGCACTTCTGACTGCGGATGTTATGCGGATATTACCTCTAATAAATTATGCAATTTACAATTAAATTAGCTTATAAAGTTGTTTATAAGGCCCAGTCATGCACATTTCATGTAAAGTATTAATTATTATTAATGAACAAACAAATATCTAAACCTCAAAATATAAATACCTGGTAACACAGAAAATTGAATGAAACTTGTTTCATTGAATTTTCTGTGGCTGAAACTCTTGAGAAAGTTATTATTTTTATCATAATGAAAACATTAATATTAATTTTAATTCTTATGCATTGCCTGCCATAATAGTAATATCACGAAATTTGAAAAATTGTCATATATTCATAATTCTATATTATATTGAAAGATTAACTAAATATCCACATCCGCATCCGCATCCGCGGATATTGAAATTAAAGATCCGCATCCACATCCACATCCGCAGATGTTGAAAAACTGACATCCGGTCCACCACTAATATATATACACCTTTCAACCTTTCAACTGTTCCGTGCGATGATTCCTCATTTCACGAAGGTCAAGCTTGTCGCCCCTCCTCTCGAGTTGGCCTGGTGAAGTAGTGAGTTGGTTTCTTGTCTCTCCACCTCACACAGCCAGGTACGCCCGGCGCATCAGAGATTGTTCTGAGCCAGGCGTCTAGTCTTCTTTTCAAGATGTCCACTGTAACCCCACTCATGTTCCTTAGGTTTTGGGCAGCTGATTAAACAGTTTTGGTCCTCTCACAACAAAACTATTTTCTTTCAGGGTTAAGGATGTTCCCTGTCTAGCCTTTAATTTGGGAACACGACACAATCTTCCTTTTCTACTTTCCACTGTTGTTTGGGGAGTTACAGGATTCAGAGTAAGATTAGGGACTAGTTTCTCCATTATTTTCCAAGTGTAAATAATGGTGTATCTCTTTCTCCTCCTTTCCAGTGAATATAGGTTTAATTCGCGTAACCTTTCCCAGTAATTTAGTTCTTTGCACCCTTGATCTTGGCTGTGAAGCTTCTCTGAATCCCTTCTAGTTGTCTAATGTCTTCTTTTTTATATGGGGATGTTAGGACCGAGCAGTATTCCAATTTGGGTATGATCAGTGTTTTCAGTAGAGGAATCATTATATTCCTATCCCCTTCGTTTAAAGGTTCTCAGTATCTGCCCAGTTATTCTCTTTGCTCTGTTTACTGCTATCTTATTTTGTGTTTCAAATTTCGCATCATCAGTCATTACAACCCCTAAGTCTTTTGCTTTAGAATTTCTCTGAATTTCCTGTCCATTTGGGTATAATATTCCATGGATTTTAGGTCTTCTCTTTTTCCGTACCGTAACAGCTGAAATTTCTCGTGTTAAACTTCATATTGTTGTCTTCCGTCCACTTATAGATTCTGTTCATGTCGTTTGTAGAGATCCTATATCTTCTGGGTTTCTTATTTTTCTACTGATCTTTATGTCATCGCAAAGGATGTTACTGTACTGTCTCTGGTAACGTCCTCATCTGTGTCAGTTAGCATGATTATGAAGAGTAGTGAATCTAATACTGTTCTTGTGTACTGAGCTGAGGACCTCTGATTCTGATGAAGATACTCCTTGTACTGTAACGACTTGCCGTCCTCACTAAGGAAATTATATATCCATTTCCCTACTTTTCCTGTTATTCCCATATACTTCAGTTTATGTATTATGATTCCATGGTCACACTTGTCGAACGCTTTGGCAAAGTCTGTGTATATTACAGCATAGTTTCATTACTTTCCAGTGCATCAATAATGTTGTTGTAGTGTTCCATTAGTTGTGGTAGGCATGATCTGCCTGACCGAAACCCATGTTGGTTATCATTTATTTTTTCTGAGTTTCCAAAAAGTCCAGATTTTCTGTCTAACTATTCTTTCAAATATTTTAGTGAGATGAGATGTAAGCGACACTGGCCTATAGTTTTTGGCCTCGGATCGATCTCCTCCTTTATATATTGGGCTATGTTCGCGCTCTTCAGGATGCCCAGTATTTCTCCGTGTCTTGATAGTCTCCATATCCAATATAGGGGCTCAGCGATTGCATTCTTGCAGTTTTTGATCAGTGTGGCATTCCATTTATCCGGTCCTGCCGCTGAGTATGCTTTAGTTTCCATATAGCTTGTGTAATATCATTGTCGTAAAGTCGTCCGTTATACTTTCCCCTTGTAGTTCATCTTCAAAGAACGCGTTTCATCGCATATCAGTTTGTCAGTTTTTGGGATACTGAAAGATGATTCGTACTGAGCTCTTAATATTTCGGATATTTCTGTTAGATCATCAGATAAAGCACTGTCTTCATTTTTCAAAGGTCCAATAGTCGCATTTTTTTCGACTTCCTTTTTGCAAAATTATAGAAGTACTTTGAGTTAACCTTTATCGCCTCTATAGCGTCGCCTTCTTCTTTCTGTATGCTTCCAATTAGTTCCTCTATGACGCAATCGATACTCTGCAGTTTATCATTTAATATTTTTCATGTTATCTTTACAGTAACTTAATTTTGCAGTCATCTTTTTCTCTTTCGAACAATGCCTCTTTCGTTTCTCGAACCTGCTTCTCTTTCCCCGTTGTTGTATTTTTGGGACATGTCTTTCACAATTTCCAGCGTCTTCTCCTCTAAGGTCGTTAGCATCTGTTCCGTTGTCTTGGCCTCGAAGATGGATTTCCAATCTATTACTTCCATGCTGGATGCAACATCTTCCCAGTTTATAGCTTTGGAGTGAAAATTAAAAATTTCGAATTTGCTTCTTTCTGTCGTTCGTGTTCTTTCCTTTCTTACTGCTTTTATAGTGGTTGTTATTTCATCAATAATGTTGTGATCCGATATTATTGTTGGGATATTTCTACATTATCAATTATGTTGCTGTTGTTTGTGAACACAAATCTAGGCAGTTGTTTTTTCTTGTTTTCTGTTATCTTTTGTAACATAAATTCATCAGCCAGAGCTAGTAGCATTTTTACCTGCTCCTGGTCTTCCCGTGTGGCCCCCTGTCCTGTTACACATATATTTTTTCCTATCCTTTTGTATTTCATGAATGAAAATTAAAATCACCACAGAGAAAAATATTTGGGTTGGAGAGTGTAGATCTTTTACCAGTTTCTTACCTCTGTAATGGAATCAGAGAATTTTGAGGTTGGCGTGTTTGGGGGTCTGTACATTACAATTAGCACCATATTTAATTTTTCAACTTTTGCTGCTACACATTCTACGTAGCTGTTTGAGGACTTTGTCATTTCTGCCATATGCCTTTCGCGTGTAAATAGCACATCCTCCTTTACGTCTCACTGTTCTGTCGGCTCGGGGATGTTATATTTGTCAATTTGTATTTCTTTTTTATCATACAGAACTCAGTGTTCACAGTCGCCTGGCAATCCTTTAGATGGGTTTCCGTGATGCATGCAAAGTCTGCTCCGGTTTCTTGCATGAGTCCTTTAGGTATAAAACTTTCTCCGGGGAATGATTTGATTTAAGGCCCTGAATGTTGGCTAGATTATTTTATTTTTTCTCTATCATTTTCACATACATTCGATTCGTTTTCCAATAGTGGTGCCGGTTTCGTTGTCTTGTGGTCCTCCTAGAATTTGCCTCTTTGCGGTACTGTTGTCCCGATAACGCATGAAGTGGCTTTGTGCGTGCCTTCTGTCCGGCTCTCGGATTCCTATTTTGTCAGCTGACTTTGTATTTGCTGGATGGTATTTAGCAGCTGAATTGTGTTGGCTACTCTAAAAAATTGGTAGCCCTCTTTGATGTTCGTTTTTCCTGTTCACCTGTTGCGTTCCTTTGAGGGTGGTGGTAACGGCATTTTTGTCCGTATTTGCATCCCATATCTTGCATAGGTGTTGCAGACAGTAATGTGGTGGAACTTGCACTTTTTTTCAAATTTGCAATATCCTCTTGTATAATGTGTGTTACATAATGTGGATGTGCATAGATGCATTGCCCATCCCGATATCTGCAGTAATCTTTTGCGTAGTATTTACAAACGGTATTTTCTACGCTTCTTCTTGTTATCTGCTTATCTTCTATGTCTTAATTTTGGTATTATCATTATTTTTCTTTGGCTGTTTATTTCCTACGTTTTTATTTTTTATCTTTTTATCATTTTGTTCGTTGGGCAGTTTCACTACCTCGCAACTTTTACCTGTCTCCTTTCTTTCATCTATGTCTTCATTCTGTATTATATTGTTTTCATTATTATATTATTATTTGTTATTTCGACTTCTTCTCATCCACCCGAATTGTCATTGGGACTTTCCAGACTCTTGTCTCCCCATTTTACCCTCCTTTTCTGTAACACTCGAATTCGCTTTCTCCATTTCTTTAAATACCGCAAAGGAGTTTACAGTCTGCGTACATGCGGCACGCAGAAATGTGATTCCTGCGATCTGTTTAGCGTTCGAGACGAGGATATTTTCCTATCATCCCAATTCATGCAGAAAAGTCGTGCAGTTTTTGACAGAATCGCATCTCATGCTGCCTTCTCAGTTGTTTCCAGATTACACAAATTGAGAGACCCATGGTCATGCTATTCATTAATTATCGTAAAAAGAAATACACATACAAATTATTAATTTTTTTTTTATTCCATTTTTTTTTTCTTTCCTTACCTTTCGATGGTCGCGAGGGTTTTTTGACCTTTGCGTTTTATGACCTTTTTCCTGCCTTGTTTAAAAAATTTCTCGAATGCTAACCGTATTACGGTTTAAATATATACGTTAAATTGGTGATAATTTATGTAAACTGTATTGCACTTTCTTACTTGTAATGAATTTCACTTTATAATTTATATGCACGAATTCACTGATATACCGAGTGTCCCAAAAGTCAGTTTACCGAAGAAAATGTTCTCGTAAGGTGAGTTTACTATGACACAAAGAAAAAAAAATTTTTTCATAAATATATTTAAAAAACATAAGAAAACAAAGAAAAAAAATTTCTTAAACATATTTACAAAACATGAGCATAGTTCTGGTTACAATAACTGTTCAAAATGTCGTCCATGTTGTTCGATGCACATCTTGTATCTGTCAACGGTTGACCGGCAAATTGCTTTACATAGTTCCTTATCATTGCTTAAGAGCTGGAATTCTTCACAAATGTAGTCTTTAAGGTCCTGAAGACATGCTGGTTTTTTGCTGTAAAAAAAATTGTCATATGTTTAGAATAATCATCAGGAGAGAACATTTTCCTCGGTAAACTGACTTTTGGGACACCTTGTGTATATATATAGTTAAAAAAAACAATAAAAGGGTAAAAAGTAGTGAAATAGTTAAAATCCTCAAACTTTAAAAGATAAAACATAAACATTACTTAAAATCGCGAAGCTTTTCGAGAGAAGCGACACTCTTCATTCAGGCGATGGAAGAAACTAAAAGTGTAATGTAAATTTTGAGGATTTTAATTATATATATATATATATATATATATACCACAACAACATCGAGGCTATATAATAATCATATACAACAGTCACAAATGCTCAAGAAGAGCTTAATTATCTGGAAAAAATTATATATTGCAACTGCTGCACACTCAGGTTTGTGTGAGAAGGGTAAGCAAACAATACATTTATCCATTTGATTTCATATGAGTTGCCCTTTGAGCTGCGCATCCCTTTATTTCACTGTGCTCATGTTTATTTTTGCAAATTTCCAGTTGGCAATTTAGTTTCACTCATTTCTCAAACATTTTCTGTTGTCAAAAAAAAACTGAAAACTTCACAACTTCCAATAATACCGCAGTTGTTTATTTCCAGGAAACTTTGTGAACGTTCTCAGATTTTTTAGTAATTTAAACACTGCAATCATGCCTCCTCTTAATCTTCATTTATTCGAGGAAAAAATGTTAAATTGCTGGAGTCTTTCTCCTTTCTACAGATTGTTTCTTAACTTTGTTATCCACTGTCTAACCTATTTATATCTTTCACCAAGTTAGCCCAAAATTGCGTTACGAGAAAGAATACGCAGCGTCTCTTTCCCATTTACTCATCATCGCGTATTTGCGCATCATTGTAATCGATTAACGTACCTTTCGGGTCTTCTGAAATAATTCTTTTTATACGGAATAATCCTTCTTATAAAATGGTTCTTTTACAAAATATTTTATTTTATTTTTAAAAATAATTGTTTTTATGAAAGTTATTTTTTACAGAATAACTCTCTAAAGGATAACTTTTTAAAGACTTCGTCTCCATTCTCTCCTTAATTAATCTACCTTCTTCTTTCCTCTTTTGTAAAGTCTTTGTAAATTACAGAATGTATCTTATGTAAAAAAAATAAAAATTAATTATAAAAATGCTTTTTACAGTTAAAAAATAGACTTACAAAACTCATTTTTAATTACTGTTTTCAGAGATTTTCCTCTCACTAAAATTTAGGACCTCATTTACGCTTGTTTACAACCCGAGTGTAAAACATTTTTCGGAACTGTCTGTAACTTGAAAATGATTTAGCATTCGGCAGCTGTCCTTGGGCAAACTGGTTTATTGCATGCCAAATTTATACCTGGTCTAAAAAATTATTTAAATTCCACCACTTCATAGGTTTAGGAAATTAAGACCTAAATTTAAGCTAAATTTAAGCTTGTTCCCTCTATTAAATTTAAATATGAATGGGAAAACAATTAAGGGACTAGTTAGTTTAACGTATAGACTCATTAGACATTTAGATATTTACGTGGTTAATTATATTAGCCGAAATCCATATTGGGATTCAAATAAATCTAATCTAACGTAACCTACCTAATCTAAATGCAAAACTTCACTTTTACGTGGAGGTCGAAATGTGATAATAAAACCCACACTGATAGATGGAGTTGTTTATTTCCACAACAATTTCGATGCCGACTGGCATCTTCTTCAGATGGATACAGGAAAACGAATGAACAAAAAAGAGTAAGCAAGGAAACAATCCAGGAAATGTAAGGAACATTCTACAAGGCCAGAGACCATTAAGAAATTCACACCTAGGTTAGATCCCGTTCAACTGATACCGGAAGTGATTTTTTGACCAAGAATCTCATCAAAGGGTCAAGTTTATAAGTACCTTCGCACAAATTAAAATTTTCTCCTTGTTCTATACATACAGATTCTATTATTTTTCTTTTGACATAATGATTACATTTATAAAGTAATTTACTTGATTCCCAATCTATGGCATGATTATTTTGGCTGACATGATAAAAAATTGCATTATTAGTGTTAAACATCTGAAGGGATATTTATGTTCTTTAATACGGGTTTCAATATCTCTTTCAGTTTCTCCTACATATACTAAATCACATTTCTTACAGGGAATGCTGTAGACACCAGCTCTCTCCTTTTCCTTTAGTTACAGGTTATCTAAATTTTCCTGCAGATAAATTCTCCCCATTAGTTGATAAATTTTCAGGCTCACACATCACTAATTCCTGTGATTTTACTAATAAAGATGTTTTTAGATTTAAAGCGTGGAGGAATGATTAGTTTTGATATTAATTCATTGTTTACAAAAGTTCCCATTGATGATGTACTTAGTTTTTTAGGTTAAAAATTGCCAATACGTAACGTAGAACTTGACATGCCCACACTTGCAGTTTTAGAATTGATAAAACTCTGTCACCAATAATGCTTTCTCCTTTGGTGAAGAATTTTATTTACAACGCTTTGGTATCGGAATGAGGTCCCCTTTATCCCCAATACTGAGTACATTATACATGGAACATTATGAGTCGGAATTGTTACAAACAATATGTCTCAGTAATTTAATTTGGTTTCGTTATGTAGATGATATTTTCTCATTTTGGCCTGACAACTGGAACAACTGTAAGTGTAAACTTGTTCCCTCTATTAAATTTAAATATGAATGGGAAACCAATTACCGTTTTTAGATGTTTTGGTCATTAACAAAAATAGGAAGCCCAGTTTCACTGTCTATAGAAACCCACTCACTGCAATTTGTATATTCATTATTTTTCATATCATGATGATGGTGTTAAAAGCGCAATTATTTCTTCCATGTTTCTGACAGCACTCAGGATTTGTAGCCCACATTTGCTTGACTCGGGAAAATTCAAAGATTTGGAACACTTTTAAGGATTTAAAATATCCTGAGTAGTTTATCAGAAAGGCGTATTTCAAAGCCAGGAAATCTTTTTATGCCCCTCGGGAACCGTTAGTTAACCAAAACAATATTTGAGCTTGCCTTACATTTCCGCCTTAGAAAGTGTAAAACCTTTGACGAAAGCTTGACCCTTTGATGAGATTCTTGGTCAAAAAATCCCTTTCAGTGTCGGTTGAACGGGATCTAACCTAAGTGTGAATTTCTTAATGGTCTCTGGCCTTGTGGAATGTTTCTTACCTTTCCTGGATTGTTTCCTTACTTACTTTTGTTCATTCGTTTTTCTGTATCCACCCGAAGAGGATGCCAGTTGGCATCGAAACTGTTGTGGAAATAAACTCCGTCTATTAGTGTGGGTTTTATTGTCTTACCTAATCTAACTTACCAAAAAAAAGCACCTCCATGTGGTTGTATTCCTTATTCCGCTGCCAGTTACCTCACTGTTAAGACTTGTGCGATAGCTTCTCCTCAAAGAATTTTGTGGCCTGTTTATTGAGTTCATACATTTTTATGTACAGAAACAAATCTTTCCATCTTTTGGTGTTTAATATAAAGTTGTGGGATAAATATTGGGTCTTTTCCGTTTGGGAGCTAGCAGCGAATTTTAATGAAAATTGGTATACTAATGTAGGTTTGGTCACTCATTTCAAAAATAACTTTCTTTTGTTTTTGGAGAAATGCAAAACAAACATGCTAGAGCACTTTACATAATTAATGAGTTTGTAACGAAAATATCATGATTTAACCTAACCAACCAATTTTTGAAGTCAGTGACCAAAACTACATTAGTATACCGATTTTCATTAAAATTCGCTGCTAGCCCCCCAAACGGAAAAGATCCTAAATATTCAGTTGACAATGAAATACATGTGCACGGTAGGCTTGTTACTGTATATTACAGTAGAGATATTTATGTCGATATTTCTAAAGTCGAAATAATGCTTGCAAATTTTGCAATTTAAAGTCATATACTGATGAAAAATTTCAAAAGTTAAAGGAGTAAAATTCCTGAGAATTTTACGAATTAATTAATTTTAAAGTTTCTAGATAGCTCAATTGAAAAATTTAATGTTCATATAGAAAAAAGTCTTTACGTACTTCATAAAAAGTTTCAAATACTAAAGATAGTGTACAGAAAATTCATTGACATTCAGTCGAATAGAAGTAGTCCAACTGTTGATAATTTTACATTGATTGATTAGAAAGGGTGTTAAGCCAAAGCCATCGTCAAATTTTCAGGTAGATTGTCAAAACCCATTGGTTCACTCGTTCTATTGGTTCTATTAGTCGATAGAAAATAAAAATGAAACCGTGTTATCAGTTCATCTATTGCTAGACACATGGATAAAGAATTTTGTTTAAAAAATAGAGCAAAATGAAAGCATTTGCGTGCCAGGCGCTAAGATAGATAAAATTTAAGAGGAAGTAAATAATTTAAAGTTAGAAACTGCAAATTCGCTGTTAATTTCACACTTTGGAGGGAACGATTTGTATAATTTCTCTAGTTGGTCACAAGATTTGGAAGCTAAATATCGAAGTTTGGTTAAATCCTTGAAAGATAAGTCGAATAATGTACTGATTTCTTGGGTTCTTCCGAGAATTTATGGAAATATGAGATAGTTAAATAAAGCGATTAAATTAGAAGCGATGTGAGTCCTTGAAGGAGTTGAATTTGTTAACTTTTGGTCAGAATTTAACTCGGCGGATTTGTTCATTCAAGATGGAGTTTACTTCAATGAAATAGATAATCCACGACTCGGGAGATTGATTGACCAAAAAAGTAAGTAAGATTTACTTAAAACTTAGCCAGATGATATAGTCCTTTCTCGTTTGGGAAATGTAGCTCGTCGGCCTCAGGAAAACGCGTCGCGTATAGAGGAACAAACTAACCTAAAAAATAGTTTAAAAGTAGTTTTCTAGTGCGAGGAGCGTAAGGAAAAAGTTTAATGAATTTAAAGCTTTAGTTCACGTTGAAAATTACATTATGGCAATAACTAAAACGTGGGTTAAAAATGCAGGATCACCTGAAGATCAGGGCCCCCAGCCTTCTCTAGTTAGCTTTATAAGGCTAACTAACGAAAATATCACGACCTAACTTAACCAATCGTCAAGGGCGTACAGTTGTCCTAACGACTGGTTAGGATTGGTCGTGATATTTTCTAGTTAGCCTAATAAGGCTAACTAGAGAAGGCTGCGAGCCCTGAAATTATTACACTACTCAAACCAAACAAAAATCCACAGAACCAGCTTCCTCTAGACCCATTACTTTACTATGCACACCTTCCAAAGTAGCAGAAAGACTAATCGGTACTTACGTATTATCGGGACTACCAAACTGTTTATTATGTATTTTTGCTCTCGTCATTTTCGTTTAAACTAACGAAAATATCACAACTTAACCTAACCAATCATCGAGGCCGTACAGTTGACCTAACCGGGCATTCAGTTGACCTAACCGGGCATTCAGTTAATTCAGTTAATTGAATGCCCGGTTAGGTCAACTGTACGCCCTTGATGATTGCTTAGGTTAAGTTGTGATATTTTCGTTAGTTTAAACGAAAATGACGAGAGCAAAAATACATAATAAACAGTTTGGTAGTCCCGATAATACGTAAGTTTGGTAGTCCCGATAATACGTAAGTACCGACTAATCTTACAAATCACCAACCCACACATACCACTATCGACTACTCAACATGGATTCAGACCTCACCACTCAACCACGACATTACTCACTAACCTCACGCACCACATCATGATGGCATCAACTCCAGACGACCAGCTCAACGTACACTATTAGCAACAATAGACATTAGTAAAGCAATTGATACTATTCCACGCTTCCCTCTCATAAACAAAATAATTAACACAAACATGCACAATAACACCAAAAGGTGGCTGAGCAACTATCTTTCAGGAAGATACTCACATGTCACATTTAATGGCAAGTCATCCAAAAATAAGCTTTTTCCCAACGGGGTTCCTCAAGGCTCTGTTCTCTTACCAACACTGTTCAACTTATACATGCATGACATTCCAACACCATAGATAACAAGCTTACCTTATCATCATATGCAGATGACATCACTCTAACATCCACCCACAACAACATCGACACCGCTACAAATAACCTAGAAACATACATAAACAGTATACAAGACTGGCTCACACACAATAGACTCAAAGTAGCGCCATAAAATCAACCATCACCTTGCTAACAAGCAACACAAAAGAACACCAGATAATTCCACAGGTTACACTGAACAACACCAAATTCCACACACTCACAGGACCATAATACTTTGGGTCACATACAACACAGCATTATCTTTTTCAAACCACATTCAGGACATTAAAAGCAAATGTACGTCAAGACTTAACACTTAGGGTACTAACAGGCACAAACTTTCGACACCAGCAGGAACAACATCACTCATATACAAACAATATATTCGCTCAGTTATGGACTATGCTAGCCCATGCTGGGCACCCATTATCTCAAACACACACACAAACACCCTACAGACAATACAAAACAACGCACTTCGTATCATTACAGGATGTACTCAAATAACACCAATAGAACACCTGCACACAGAAACAAAAATACTGAAAGTTAGGGAACATTTAGACATGAGGGGAACACAATTCATGGCAGCAGCGACAACTAACCCACAACACCCTTACCACTACATGTACAATCATGCACCAACACCTCGCACCATTAAGGTAACACCAGAGAGACATTATAACGAAATACTCTATTCCATACCACGCCCCACAGACATCACACAGTAGAGAAAACACACACACACACACACACACACACGCACACACCTAACCCACAAAGCACTGACACGACTCGGTCCGAATGCGGTCCTAGGTGCGAAGTTGCCACCCATTGACAGATCAGAGACCAGCCTGAGCAGATCGGATCGAGTTAACTTAGTACGATTCCGATGTGAACATCACCTCAACTTAGACATATAAATAGAGACTAGACAACTCCACAGACGACACCTGCCACCTGTGCCAGGACACACCACAAACAATTGAACACATTATGACAGACTGTACCGCTGTAACACAACACAACATCACTAGTGCGCTGAACCTCCGGTCCACTCCGGAGAGGGCGATGAGTTACCTGCGTGCCGCCGGCTTGCTCGATCAGGGTGTGCTGATCGGCAAACCAACAACAACATAAACGTACCGGACCATCCGACCTTGCTGATTATATTGGGATCTGGACATCGGGTAATAGTGTGGTTGACCTTGTGATCGTGATCTGTTTGGTGGGTGGTTCTGTTGAGGATAGGATTTGACTGGTTTCTGAGAATTGGAAGGCTTTTGGGAACGTTGGTGATTTGATCTCTGGAAGTGGGGCCTGTACCCTGCATGGGCTTTGTCAGCACATTTTTCGTCGCCACGACGACGACCATGTTCATGGCAGTTGGAGCAATAAGGGGGATAATTGCATTGACTCATCATGTGGCCAAAACTATCACAATTAAAACACTGAGGAGGAAGGCGTGCATTCTGGGTTCGTGGGATTTGTTTCTGAGGTGGGGTTCCCTGCATCGATCTAGATTTATAGGGTTGTTGGTGGTGGTGGTGGTGGTGGTGGTGGGTGGTGGTGGTGGTGGTGGTGTTGTTGTTGCTGCTGCTGCTGAATGTAGGGTATGGGGGTTTCTATACCTTTCCGGTAGTTCTGGCTCGCTAAGTCTGGGTAATGTTCCCTGGTTTTATTTATGGCTTCACTTACTGGTTTGTCAATACTGAGACACTCTTGAAATTTCTTTTTAGGTGCTACGGGTAGGTTTTGGTAAATGGATGCTGCTGCTATTAAGTTTCTTTGTTTTGAAGTGAATGTAGTGTCGCATGCATTTTCTGCGGCTCGGAGGGCTTCTCCTATGAGTTTGTGTTCGTGCAATAAAATTATTTAAATCTTCATGTTCTTTCTTCCATTTAGCTTCCAAGAAGAAATTGTCCTAAGTTGTAGCTTCGCTAAAGGATGGGACGTATGTAACTGTATCATGGGCATTCCCCTCTTTCGGGTCGATAAACCTTGTAGCTTCCCTAATCTTTTTATCATGATCTTTGATGCTTTCGCTTAAGAAATGCTGTTCTAGAAACTCAATCCAAGGTCTTACACGCTGTTCAACGAAGTTATTATCTATGGTTCACTTAAAAATTAGGAAAGTATGGGGAAGGTTTACAAGTCTACCTAAGTTAATGTATGCTGGGGAAGCGGTTTGAGACATGTTGGTTTGTGCTTGATCTGAAGCTTGCGTGTTTGGAAATATGTTTGAAGAGCGTGGGGTAGGTGGAAAAAGGGTGTAGGGGAATTTTCAATGTCAGAAAGCGCACCGTCTGAATCGCTCATATGTGAAGATACTGTTAATGTATTCTAATTTGGTCTGCTTAACCGATCTTAATCTATGGAATGATCACTCGAGTGGCTTTTCTAACTACTCTGTCTAAGAAATACACAAATGAATGTAAACAATTTGTCAAACTAGGGAATCTTTGAAAAAATTGTAAACAAAATAATAAAAAAAAATGTAAACAAAATTTCACTCGAATGTATGTACGACAATATTATGATTGGCACATTAAATAAAATTATTCTATGTTAACTATAATAGTTGAAATAACTCGGTTTCAATAAAAAGAAATGTATCACTGGTGTATGGAGTGTTCACTGTGTTTTGTATTGATTCTGGCTTGATACTAATTATTAACTGTTAATTATACTGTCTTCTCAAATGTTTAATAATTAATTTGAAAAAAAAAGATCTGCAGTTAACAAGATTCCTACGGCGAAATCCTTGAAGACGTGTCCTAAACATGTCTTGCTGGTCACTTGTTCCTGGACAAAGAATGGGCGTGGAGAACTTGGAGTCGTGACACACCAGCCGAGTGATGGACGTGAGGAACTGGAAGTCGTGTCACGCCTGTCAACTGAATGTTGGTTCTAGTTCCAGGGTCTTGAAGACCGGAAGAATCTGGCAAGGTCGCCAGTTGTTAACCCCTCCGTCTATGGCCTTGGGCGGTTCGAAGTTGACGGGGGTTCTGGTTAGGTGGCAGCAACGTATTTCTTACACTGGAGTAGCTGGTACCGTATAGGGAATCGAAGTAGTTTCTCTTATAATACTCTCCGATTTCTTCTTGTAGTGGATCGGATGATTCTGTGAGGCTTACTAAATTCTCTAAGGGTTCCCCGATTCTTCTTGTAGCGTATCGGGAAATTATTCTCTATTTTAAAATTAAGTTCTCTGAAGAAAACAAGGCTCGAAGGAGACGGCAAAGATATTCTCTTACAGTAGTTTACTGCTAAAATGTTACAGGTAATGCTCAGCCTCTAAGTCAGATCAGAGAATCAGAATGACAATTTGAAGAATTATTTAACTTTATATAGGCAATTATTTGGTGACATCTTATTATTTAATGTTGACCTGTTTTGTTTTTTTATTCTCAATAGGCTGAACAATTTTGCAAAATATTTGAAGATAAGTTAAATATTTTAGCTGTAGAAATGTCTAGAGAGATAAGTAAGATATTTGAAAATGAAGCCATATTTCAAACCGCATATTGGCAGATCTGATATTATGATCTGCCGAGTTAACTAAAAATGGAAATTGAAATATGCATTTTATTATGAATTACAATGAAACATGCATATGAGCAAAAATTAAATGCTTAAGATTTAAAATTAAACGTCAAGCAAGATATGACTTCATCTTTTACAAAGAAAAGAGAATGTATACAGAAAATGAACATTGCAGAATTTAACAAGATTACATTATTAAGCTAAACCTGAAAAAATGATTAAGTAATTTAAAAAGAAATAACTCGCCAATTATTCAGCAGAAATAAAATACAAAGCGAATAAAAAAAAAGAAGTATTATATGAATATAAATATATATGAATATAAAAATTATATGAATATAAAATATATGAATATAGGAATTATTCATTGTTCATTTATATATATATATATATATATATATATATATATATATGATTAATAAAACACGAAGGAAAGGAAACACAGAGTGGTGCTCAAGCGCTTTCGTCTAATGACATCCTCAGGAACACTGAAGTAAATAAAGAGTACAAGACTATATATAGGTTACAAAAAAAAAATATATATATAGTAAATAAGGAAATAAAAATTGTGGGAGGAGCATACTCATTTGTAAGGAAAACTACCAATTTTAGCACTTTGGCCGAATTCAACACAAGCTCAAATGGATTGTTTACAACCAATTTTATAGATAATGCCTAAATGATATATCGGTCACAAAAAATAAAAATAAAGAAATAAAAATAAAAATGAATTGAAAAATAAAAATTGTAAGAGGAGCATACAAATTTATAAGGGAGCATTACCAAAGGTTTAACACTGCCCTTCTTGTTTAAATCCGTTTTGAACGAATTCAAAACAACAGGATCGAGTTGAAAAAGACCTTTGTTCATGTTAAAGTTATTTGTAAGTTGAATAATAGCAGACTCAAGAATATTTCTATTAACAATGTTGCTAGAGTGAAACAAAACTGAAGCATTATTCCAATCAATACAATGGGATAACTCTGACAAATGGCCAAAAAGGGCACTGGACGACTGTCCCGGTCTAACGGAATATTGATGCTGTTTTACACGCGTGTGCAAATCCTTTCCCGTCTGACCAATGTAAAAGGAATCACATTGTTTACACCCAATTTTATAGATAATGCCTGAATTATTGGTAGGGCTATTTTTTACTGATATTTTTCACAATATTTTATATGAAAATACTACATTAATATCCAAAAGTTTAAGTACATTAGCAATGACTAAAAAGCCTGGGAAAAATGGAAGTACTAAAATATTCTTTGACAAAGTGCGAGTGTTATTATTTGGTAATGCTCCCTTATAAATTTGTATGCTCCTCTTACAATTTTTATTTTTCAATTTATATTTTTTAGTTCTTTACTTTTACTTTTTTGTGACCTATA